>VUQH01020050.1:1949-15070 GCA_015106775.1 Etroplus canarensis | reverse complement strand
AAAGATTTTAAAAAAAAAAAATGATTTAAAAAAAAAAAAAAATTTTTTTTTTTTTTTTTTTTTTTTTTTTTGTTCCTTGATGTTCTCTAAAGTTAAAACTGTTATCTACCGAAATTATGCACATTTCTTGCTCTTGTAATTAAAACATGTGATGTGGGTTAACTTTTGATGTTATGTCAGCATTCAGTCTTCATGTTGGGCAATGATTAATTACTTTTTACATAATTTGTGGTTTTAAAGACATGTTCTGTGGTTGACAGGCACAGTGACAGATTCACTACAGCTGACAGAAAACTGTCTCTCACACTTACTAGAAAAGTGTATTTTGTAAACATATCTGTTTCCTCAGTTATCAGGCTAATGAATTTTATGAACTACTAAATCGTAACACATTACTGCACTTAACTTCAGTCTTGCTTCCAATAAATAGTTTGCCGCTTCAGTCTTTTAGCAGAAAAGGAATGCATGACAGACAGGGGCTTAAACCGGTGAAACTTAATAGTGTGTGAACTATTTACTGCAAAAAAAGTCAAATTTTCTCACCCATTTCCATCAATCTAATGCCTATAGACAGGATATTCACCTTGAAAGGTAGTGGTGCATTTGGCCATAAAGGATGGTGAAGAAAGAAAAGTTCACAAAGAAACTTGGCAGTGAATTGAAGCTGAGCTCTAACGAGTCTCTGGCAATACAGAGTATGCCTTGTCTTTACTCCCTTCGCAGGCTGACCACACATTTTTTTTTTCTAAGGAAAGTGCAGCGTTCGCTCTGCTACACACTGCACTTGGGAATGTGAATGCAGACAAGGAAATTTCATCTCTCATCTCAATTTTTATAGCCCTAACCCCAGGAATTAAGAATTTGTCTAGTCTTATAGTTAAAAAAGCTTGCCATTGTTTTATGTGACGGGATAGTGTGACTATATTGAGTTTGGTTATACTATCTACAAAAAGGCAGACATGCATAATATCATTTTGATCTTTTTTAATTATTACTTTTCTGCAGAAATTGTTTCATATGCCTTTTTTGTTTAGTGAAATAACTCTTAAGTGACAGGCCTAAAGTGAAGCATCAGAATATAAAACCAAGGTAGACTGTTGTATTGAAACTCGGATAACTTATTTTTGATAAAGCTATGAGTCTATAATCCCTACAGATCCGGCATTCTTTACAAAAGCTATTTTTCTTGTTAATTTTCTTCATTATTTAATCTTGCATGTGAAATTCTGTGAAACTGGAATGTAATTTGTTGAATTACCTTGTTTATATTGGCAAATGCACAATAGAGTGTAAAATATTTGTTGTTCCGTTTCTAGGTACATCATGAGCAACAACTACAGCGTCTCCCTGGCTGGCCCTGCCCCCTGGGGCTTCAGACTGCAGGGAGGGAAGGACTTCTGTCTGCCCCTCACTATCTCACGGGTGAGTGGGACACACAAATACACCAGTTATGTATGCTTCACTTCATGACGGTCACCTCAGAGGAATGTTAGCCACTTCTATTATGCCATTTGCCTTGTCAGTAATGAAAGTGCTTGTGCCATTTGTCTCCTGTGTGACACTCATTGCTGGATTTGGACACGTTTGTTAACAGTTCATGTCCCTGTCACTCTTTCTCCCATGACCTTTACCTACCTCACTGCAAGACTATGATTGTTGTCAAAATAATGTGACATAACATTATTTTGATGGCAGCATTTGTAAATTGGAGAAACTCTCTTGAACCACTCATGGCTGCCAGGAAAAGATTTGGAGGACAAAGCTTATCCCTGTTAATGGCTGATGAGCGATAGTGCTAATTGTGTTGACCTTTCCCCTGGTATTTGTCCTGATCCAAGAAGAGTCGGATGTGTTCCTCATGCTGTTGGAGCATCAGAAACTGTCCTTAAATGTCCTAACTGAGTGAAACCCTAGAAAGCCACAATGGTTCTGTAATAGCTATTTAGGACTTTAAGCCACATAAATTCAAAGCTGACTGACCATATTCTTTTGAATCCCAGGTTGGCTGATGGATGGCTCACTGTTTAAAAAGTATGCTTGTTTATGAGGTCTGGGCCTCAGCCTATACATAGGCTTACTGTTTAGGTACATGGGGTGAGAGGATTGTGTGCAAACTGCTGGGGCTGCTGCCAAAATTAAAGTAAGTCTCCAGTGCAGTGCACTGTGAAGTAGGTGTCTATTTCAGTTCAAGGATATCTGAATTGTCTTTATTATAGTGGCATTTCCTGTTGTAAAATGAGATTAAAAGAAGGCAGCTTGTTCTCCACCAGTATAGTCTGTTTTGGGTACAACTGTTACTTCTGTGGAATGAGCAATGTCATTTAGTTCCCACTACATCCTGTTATGAAACTGTAATCTCAATGTTATGACAAAGGTCAGTCACTCTGTTTATTTGTTGTTGGCAGGATCAATTACAGATATTTGAGTATCATGTAGGGAATGAAATGACACTTCTTCTGTAGAAATATGACCATCTGTGTTCGGACATAGCAACTCTGAGAATATCAAAAGGCCAGCATAGCTTTCTTGTCTATTTTTGTGTTTTGCGACTATGATAATAGTGGTATGCAGGACATTATGTTGTCAACAGTCCTCTTGTCATCACATCTTCTAGATGAAATGCTTCCACAGTTTTAACCTGAAGTGCCTAGTAGTTTTTAATTCATTTCTGTTTGTTTCAGCACAAAAACAGTTAAAGAATATATTTAACATATTCAGTACAATAATTTGCTTTTTAAATATTGTACTACACTGTCCTGAAAATTTTAAGTTTCTTCTGTCTGCTATGCTCGTGTATTTATGATGTAAACCACTTTCAGACTATATACATAGTGTATGACAATTCTAAATCAAATGTATATATGCCATTATATACCTTCAGATGTGCTATATAATACACAGCTATTAGTATGTAAAAATTCAGACAGGTGAGCTTGTCAACAGAAATCCTGTGTTGAGTCATTCACGGAGTGGAGCATGCCATAGTACTGCTGAGCCAGACAACTCTCTCAGCTTTTCATTCCATGATACTATTTTGGTTAGGGTCATTCCTGTGAAATATTTTTGTCTCACCACATGACCAGTGAATGGCGTAGATTTTTTTTTCTTTGTGTTCAGACACCAGGAATAAGCTTAACTCTTTTGTCTGTTTAGCTTAGAAAGATAAGCAGTAGAACAGCATGCTATATATAACACTGTCAAATCTATCAGCCACATCTATCAATTCTCCTTCATAGTAATGATGACTGTTAGTAGGCAGTACATACGTGGAAACATCTGCCAACAGTTTAACCATTGCTTTACTTTCTTCATTAGATGAGTGATGAGAAAATTGTGTTGACCTTAGGCTTATTTAAAGGTTCATTAGAGACCCACAATGTTAAATAGACCTAATTTGCAGTAAGACTTACTATGTAGACATCACATTGAACCTTATATGCTTTACATTTAAAGGGATGGGATTGCTGTGGAATAATGATGTAATGACTTTACATATGTTAACCATATGCAGCTAATTCAAAGATTATGTACAGAATGTAAGGGTGGTCATAAGACAACTGCAGCCTGTTATCCTTGAAACCTTTTTGAAATTTTGGTCTTTGGGTTTGAAAATTATGCTACATTTTAAAAACATTGAAGGAATGATTTAATTGATGTTGACTAGCTATAAATTGCAACATTATGTGTTAATGAGTAGTTCTGTATGCATGAAAAAGTGGGACTGCTGAGCTCCACAGATGTTTGTGTTAAGAAAATTTTAATGTGTGAATATGTCATTGTTTATGTAACCTTTTAGCATGACTGCTGCCTTTGAATAAGGGGACCGACAAATTCTACATGGCTGGTTTATGGAGTAATGATCCAATTAAGTATATCATTTGTATGGGTGTCTCTGTTTCTGTTATCCCAGGCTCATTCCATTCTTGGTAGTCTGTGGTTATGAAGGTTGTGTGTGTTGTTTTTTTTTTTTTTTTTTTTTTTTTTTTTAAAGGTTTTTTTTTTTTTTTTTTTTTTTTTTTCTAGGCCTTTCTACACAGGCTTTTTGGGTGTTATTCTATATGCAAATGTTCTTCTTTTTAAATTCTACTATGCATGTCTGTGTCTACCAGTGCCTATTTACTGTGGGTCATGTGGGGGTCAGCACAGTGAAATTTTCCTTTCTTTTTTCTCTGACCACTCACTTCCGTCTCTTGTTTTGCATGTTCTTTTTGGTTGTTTTAGTGGCCTATTATACATAATAAAGCTCATTTTAACTTGGTGTTTACCATAGATTTTTTTTTAATTTTTTTTTTACTCTGGGTATGTGTATTTTCAAGCACCAACATCATAGCAGTTTTTTATTGTGGTAATGCTAATGTGACTCTGAATGACAGAATCTGATACCAAAGTGGATCTCGGCAACAACATCAAGACCATGGATACATTTTATTCTTTGTACATTAACTTTAGGGAGCGGAAGTTTTTATGATAAAATAATATTGTTCATGTATTAAAAAAATCCCCAGTGAATCTTTTGTGAACTTGTAAAGTGATGCAGTAAATGAACAATATGTTGGTGACCTAACTTAACCAAAACTTTCATGAGCTATGCTCTGAGTTTCCAGTGTGAGACTGTTACTCTTTTAGAGAGTATTGTTAATGTATTTAGGTTTGCAACACCCTTCACTGTGCTCTTTAATCTAACTTTATGCATGTTCTTTACTCACCAACCATTCCTCTTCACAAACATTTTTTTTGAGGATCTTTAAAAATCCAGCACTTGAAAGGCTAACCAAAACTGCAGCTTAACTACGTCTCTGCATACTCGTCACACCTCTATAAAGTATTGTGAAATAGTAAGGATAAGCTCCAGTGATGCTGAGCTACTTAATGTTTTGGCTGAAAACAAAAGAAGTAAAATGCAAGCAGCATTTACAGTTGAAACCAGAAGTTTATATACACTGTGTAAAGAGGCGCGCGCGCACACACACACACACACACACACACACACACACACACACACACACAAGCAGCAGCCTGGATGAATCCCTGTCCGCCACCACATCTACACACAGCCTGATGTTCATTCTTCATCAGGGATAATCATACGAGAACACGGCCCCTGGAGACAAAACAAAGAAGAGTTCTTCGTCACTTGCCTGGCAGCTGCGGGTAGATCTTCTCAGCCATGTACTCCGGCAGGTTGCGAGGCACCTCCCCCCTGATGTCCACGAGCACTCGGGTTTGAGAGGAGGAGATCTGGTAGATGAGCACCGGGCTGGGATTGGCCAGCACCAGCTCAGCGTGGTTAGCCTTAAACTGGGGACAGTCCTGGACAGAGGAAAGTCGGTAGAGCTGATTCGTTAGCGTGCAGGCGCGTTTGAGAGCGCCACCCTCACTCCAGCTTCAGGCAGGCGCTTCGTGCAAAGTCACTAAGCACAATATGGATAATTCTTCCAAATGTTTCACCAGAATATTAAAGTGATGTGTGCATGAAACTGAACTAATCGTAACTGTTTTAAACTTCGTGTATTAACCTGTTATTATCATCCCCTCGTCGTCGTCGTCGTCGTCGTAGCCTGTACTGAGTAACCACGACCTGTGCAAGGTCGTAGTGTGTGTGTGGAGTCAGGCACAGGATTTGTGCGTCATCATTTGATAGGAACAGATTTTTTGGAGAGGGAGGTATAGAACTTCTAACCAGGTCAATAAGAGAGGGATGTTTTTGGTTTTTTTTTTTTATTTTTACTTTTATTGCTCTTTAGTCGCTGTTTGTAAACATTTATGATTACAAGTCCCAATGTAGCAACAATGTATTTCTTTAACCAAAATGAGGCTAAAATGTAACCATCTATTGTAGCAGTTGTTTTTTCTTATCAAATCTCTCTCAGCACTCTCTAATGTGTCATTCTGGGTTTAAAAAAATATATAAATGTATCCTTGAGGGGGGAAAAAAAAAAACAAAACACACTGATAGGTTTAATCGCCGTTTAACTAAATAGTTCGGCAGCAGAACAACTTCGGTCCAACTCTGTGACGTTCCTCCTCATACCTTCATCAGGCATCCGACGAAGTGAGAAGAGATGCGGGCTTTCCCGGACACCAAACTCTTTCTGAACTTGGAGAAACAGCCGTCGGCCACCACAGTCAGAGCAGCGCGGAGCTCCTGCAGGACATGCAGTCAGTCGTCACACGCTCTGCGTTAAATACGGTACTCCTTTCTGTAAGGTCAGAGGGAAGCTGAATGACGACTCAGCTTTCGAGCTCCCTCCTCTTACCTTCACGTTTCCACTTTCTTTGTCCCTGTACTGGACTCCGGTTACACAGCCGTCCTCTTCCTCCAAACTGGTCACGGTGCCTTCTATGAACGTGACACTAGGGGGCGAAGTTACACAGTTAGAAACATCTGACCATAGGGAAAACAAATGCTTTATGTCTGCCTGAGGTGGCTTAATGTTACAGATCTTTAGCTCAAAGTCCATCATTCTTTACAAAGGAGTCTACATGTAAATGTAAACCCCCGCCCCACTGCCAAGGTGCCCCAGAGCAAGGCACCAAACCCCCACCGTGTTGTCCCCCGGCGCCTGCAATGGGCCGCCTTGCTCTCCCTCACCCCCCGCCTGTGTGTGTGTGTAACTGTATCACCCGACTACATGTTAAGTGTGAGTATAGCTGCTTCTTAAACCAGCCACAGGAGCCCACAAGCCAGTGTACTCCTAGTGCCACTCCTAAGCCTGGGCAAATGGGAAGAGTTGTACCAGGGGGAGCGCGTTAGGAGACAGAGAGAGCATGGATGTAGTGAAGGAGGACACGCAGTGGGTTGGGGTGAGGGGAGAGGATGCAAGGGACAGGGTGAGACGGAGGCAGATGATCAAAAGAAGAAGATACTGTCTTCTTCGCTCCCCTTTTAGCTTGGGAACGGCACTAGGAGTACACTTGCGTGTGGCCTCTGTGGCTGGGTTGTTAAGTGTGTGTGTGTGTGTGTATACCTACAAAAGAAGAGTGTGTTGAGATCCAGCTGTAATTTCCCCATTAGAGGATTAATAAAGTATCTTCTCCTAATTAAAGCCTTAATATTTTTTAATAATCACAGAATCGCGTCGGATCGAGAAGGCTTTAAATTCTTGAGCAACAGCGTCCAGTTGGCCACCTGGTACTCAAAACTCATTGTACTCGTGACTGCGCTCACTTTGGCTCGGCCATGGCGGCTCTCCTCAGGCCCGTGATGAATCGCCCGTGGTGAAAGGCGCGGCCGCAGTGGGTGTTCCTCTCCTCCCGAGGGTAGGGGATCTCCACCTCAGTGCTGCTCTCTCTGTCGTGGATCACGTAGCCGTGCACCAGATGGGCATCCAGACCCTCCACCGAGCCTGAGACCGAACACGATGACAGGTTCCGGTGACGCAGCAAATGTTCACGTTTCATTCAAAGATGACACAGAAAGAAGGTTAAAAAAAATTTTTCTATGAGGTCATTTTCATATGAATAATCCAAAAATCCACAATGTTCTCACCACAACTTTAGGATTGGGAAAAAAAAAATTATTGCTACAGCGGATGACTCTCTGTTCACCAGTGGGTTGCATAAAGTATTTTGCAATGATCATCTCAAATTATTCAAAGGATAAAAATAACTTTACACTCTCAACGTGACATTTAAGGAGCGGGAGGCCAGCTAGCTCAGACACGTCCTTACAAGTCTTGGCACCATGATGAGGAAGTGGTCATTCTACGCGTACTTCCACAAGGTTCTGGAGTAACTGTTGGCAAGAAGGCTGAAGTGGAATTCTGAATACCAGGTTTGTGTTTCTGGCATCACTGGACAAAAATATTTATTAATCTTCCAGTAAAAATAATTCACATGGTTGGAGAGGCAAACGGCTCCGGTGAACAGCATGAAGTGGTTAAAAAGAGCAAAATAAGTTCACAGGAAGTGAGATTTGTGAGTTACTGGTTAGGGGGTTGATGGGAAGGTGGAATTAATGGAAAGATGTTATTCATTCTACGCTCCCTCCGGCCGCCGCCCCTTTAGGGGTAACCACGTGTGGATCATTTGCCTCCATCTCCCCTCTCCTTCTATCGGAGGAGTTTTAGAACCCTTATGATACCCGCTTCATTGGGACTGACGGGGGTCACATCTGGTTGCCATTTTGGGCACCACCAGCAAACGGCCCAATACCTGACGGCAGCTCCCGAGTCAACCTCTGCCGACCGTTCTGAAAATCTGTCGCGCGTAGAACAACTGAACTCTTATCAAACACGGGCTGATTATCGTAAGACAGCACTGAGTGTCTGCGGGACACTTGCGGTCACTGACCTTCCAGTCCGAGCTCTTTGAGTGCCCTGTAGCCTCCCGGCTGCAGCAGTTCCCCCACTATCCTGTCCGGCTCCTTCAGGTCCCTCTCCACCACCGTCACCCTCCTGCCGTCCCTGGCCAGGACAGCTGCCATTGCGGATCCCAAAACTCCGGCCCCAACTATCAGCACATCTGGCTCTGGGCCCTCAGAGGAGCCACCGTGTGAAGCACTGAGTGAGGCAGAGGAGTCTGTTTCCACTCGTCTCCTTGTTCTCTGGCCATGGGAACAACAATGTGGTGGCCGATCACACAATGTTACTTTTGAAACACTCAGATAACCTCTGATTCTACCTGTAGTCTTAATGTGCATATAAACATTTAGCTCTACCATAATTAAAACTTCCATAAATTGCAGAGATTACACACATAAAAAAGAAAATCAAATATAAACTATATGGACAAATGTATGGGACCACCTACACATTCTGGAAAAGCTTCTTCAAGGATTTGGAGCGTGCCTGTGTATGCCCATTTGTGTGGTCAGACACTGGTGTTGAACGAGTGGGCCTGGGTCGTACAATTTCCACCCTAGTTCATCCCGAAGGTGATTGATGGGGTTGAGGTCAGGGCTCTGTGCAGGCCAGTCAAGCTCCTCCACACCAGACTCAACCAAACTTGACCTTATGGACCTTGCTTTGTGCACTGGGACACAGTCATGCTGGAACAGAAAAGGGCCTTGCCCAAACTGTTCCCACAAAGTTGCAAGCATAGAATTGTCCAAAATGTTCTGGTAAGCCGAAGCATTAAGGTTTCCCTTCCCCCTAGAAAACACACCCCATAGCGTTATTCCTCCTCCACTAAAATTTACAGCTGGCACAATGCGGTCAGGCAGGTAGCTTCTCCTGGCATTCACCAAACCTGAACTCATCCAGAATGCCAGAATAGACTAGCCTGGTTCCTCACTCCACAGAACATGTTTCCGCTGCTTCAGAGTCCAGTGGCAGCATGCTTTACACCACTTGGCATTGTGCTTGCTGAAGTAAGGCTTGCCTGCAGCTGATCAGACCTGTAAACCAACGCTATGCAGCTTCCATTGCACAGTTTTTGTGCTGATGATAATGCCAGAGCAGGTTTGGAACTCTACAGTTATTGAGTAAGCAGAGCGTTGGCGACTATCAGAATCCGAATACTTTATTAATCCCAGGAAGGAAACTACTATTGCTGTGACCATTATGACTATTGTGCACTATGCACCCCAGCACTCTGCAACCCCGCTCTAGCTTCATCTCTTTTAAAAAGCTCACACAAAGTAATGTAAACTTCAGGAATATCAATCTGCCCAGTTAGAAAGCATAAAACATTATATCACACTCCAAAGCTCCAGGACCTCCAGGGTCAGAACATCTGAACTGACAGGTCCACCACTGACAGCCCATTCTCATTACAGATGAGAGCAGGTTCACCACAGCATCTCAAGACTAACATCTCTCACAAGGGTTCAGTGTCGCACTGAATCCCTGACGTTTAAATGACTTGCTGTGATGGCCAAGTGTGCCTTCATTTTTTTGAGAAGTGAAAATTTCAGGATTTCTCTTTTTTCCCAGTTTCTAATTTCAAAAACATCCCACTAAAGAAGTCAATTAATGTATCACTGTGCAAAAGTCTTGTGTCATACCCAATTTTTTTTATATTTTGTGAGGACAATGGGAAATGTTTTCAACTATTTATTGAAGCATGTGTGAACTTCCATGGAAATACAGTACATTAAGCACAAATAGAGTTTCTGCAGTTCTAATGAACTTGAAAGCCAGAGTTTGGCATGACCGCCCTTATTCTTTAACACAGCCTGAGCTCTCATTGGCAAGCATTCTTGCAATTTCCTGAAGTCGTCTTCAGCAATAGTTCTCCAAGCTTCTTGAAGGACTTTGATAATGTTGAGGTCTGGGCTGCGGTGGGGCCAATCCATGACTGATAAGATATGATGGAAAAGAACGTTCCCTGACCAGGAATCAAACCCAGGCCACGGTGGTGAAAGCACCAAATCCTAACCACTAGACCATCAGGGAGGTTCAAGTCAATAGGTATCCTTTGTGTGTTTTTCTATCCAGCTAAGCGTTAAGTGTGTTTGGGATCACAGGCGGCTGTGGACGCTCACTGTTGTACCTCTCTCCTGACCTCCTCCACACATACTGACAAAGACTTGAACCAAAAAGTTTGGATTCATCGCTCCATAAAACCTAACGACTTCATTACCGCCACCCCCCCCACTATGACCACTTCTAAAACACCACTTGTGTTACGTTTGTGTTTATGCTTGAACATTCATGTATAAAATGTACCTTCGGATGCTCCCTTGTGTTCTCCACAAAGGGTCGCCACAAAAGATTAATCCGCATTGGTAATTTCGTAGAAGTTTTACACCAGATGCCCGCTTATGTTCCCCACCCGGAATCAAACTGGGGGCCTTTTGCTTGCCTGTGTCTCTCTTTGCTCTCCTTTCTCTCTTCTCTCGCCCCTCACCCCCAACCAGTCGAGTCAGCTGGCTGCCCCTCCCTGAGCCTGGTTCTGCCAGAGGTCTCTTCCTGTTAAAAGGGAGTTCTTCCTTCCCACAGTCGCCGAGTGCTTGCTCGTAGGGGATCATCAGATTGCCGGGGATTTTTTCTCTCTAATACTGTAGGGTCTTTGCCTTACAGTGTGAAGCGCCTTGAGGCGACTTTTGTTGTGAATTGGCGCTATATAAATACAACTGAATTGAATTGAAAAAATTAAGGCAAATATGCAAACCACAATTTATGCATAAAAAGTCAATAATAAGTGGCTAAACAAACAAACAAAATCCTGTGGAACTGTCAGGTTCAAGGAATGGAAGAGAGAGCTTCAAGAAAATCTGGTTTCTCAGAAGCAAAATAAAGAAATGAAAGGAGGCTCAATTAGTACAACTGAAACACAGTAAAAACTTAAACAAATAAATAAGGAAAAATGCAAAAAGCACTTGTTCTTCTCACCCTCTTACCTGATGCTGGTTCAGTTTTTACACAAACCAAACTAGCACTGAATACGAGGGATGACCCCCCCCACTGCACACCTGCAGCAACAGGACTGAGTCAATGCCTAAATTAATGGATTCAGAGGTGTGGCCCAATGCTTTTGTCCATACAGTGTATAATAAATGACTTGAGCTGAATCAAAAAGAATTAACAACATTTTACTTTTTTTTTTAATCACTCCATGTGCTCCTTTGTTCGTGTAATACAGTAAATCCATGTAAAAAGAGAGCTTTTGGAACAACTTAATTATATTATGTCAGCTGGTAACACATGATTGAATTTAGTTTCTTTAAATCAAGCTAGCAAGTCAGATCAGCCCTCCTGGACATGCCCCAGTCTTCATAACTATAGGGCATCTATATTTTTATACATTTCCAGAGATATGTAATGTTAAATTTGACCCTTCTGCTCTAACGACTTACGCTTTTAAGATGGAAACAGGAAGCTCCTCCCACGCATGAACAATGGCGTGCAGAGATCATGAGGTTTTTACGTTCAGACAAGCTGAGACGCCCGCTGGCAGGTTCAACCACTACATTCTTAAGGCATGACAGCTATTTCTAATTGACATGGAAATATTAAAAATGATCATGTTGTTTTTTTGTTTTTGTTTTTGGGGGGGGGGTGTTTGTTTTTTTAACTTTGACGTTGAATTACTTTAGAATTTGTGTGGCATATTGTTGTTATTTTTTTTCTTGTCTTTTGTTGTCTTTTGGGCTATTGTAAATTATGAACAGCAAAGTTCTAAGTTTTGTGAACAACATGCTGTTGAAATTGAAAAATAAAATTACAAAAAAAAACAAAAAACAAGTCATATCAACCCAACAGATTTAAGTTAGATGCACTTTAATAATTTAAGCGTCTTTACATTAGAGTTTTGGATTAATCTAACTTAAACATTTCAAAAGGTTTAACTTAATCACTAGTTTTGGACCTTCGGCTGCTCCCTTGTATGCTTTCCAAGGGGTCACCACAGCGGATTAGTCCGCATCAGTAGTTTGGCAGAGGTTTTACACCAGATGCCCTTCTATGGCAAGACAGGAATAAGCCCCCCCCGTCCTGGGAATTAAACTAGGAACCTTTCACTGGTGAGGTGAATGAGTAAACCACTACACTATAGGGACGCTAACTTAACCATGAGCTTTGCTCCAAAGTGTGGCATTACTCACTTCGTTCAACTTTACTCATTGGCCAGATGAGGGTCCACGCTGTTTGGTCAAAGAGACCTCCCAGAAATGGATGCCAAAAGCATTGTGTACAGATATTTTTATAGTTTTCACATGCATTTCCATGTTGGTGTCGACTGGCTTAAACTTGAGGAGAAGTTATGGTTTAAACTTAAACCTCCCTCTTTAACTGGAGGAGAAGCTGGTCCCGGTCTCTGGGTCAGATTGCCTCTCCTTTCCGATCCAGTCGTCAATGACGACACCCTGCTCAAAAACTTCTTCCTTTGTTCTGAATTTCCTCTAAACCCACCTCTCTGAGTACTTTTCAAAAATGGGTCTACCTCTGACACACACACACACACAGTAACCCCCACCCCCCACAATGGAACGTGACACTTGGCCACAGTGGAGTATGGTCAAGCGTGTCCAGACTCTTGACCGGTAGTGTTTATTTGTGGATGATACAGCAAACTGTGTTCACAGACCCCCATTTTTGAAGGCTTTCCTGAGCCCGTGCAGTGATTTCCATGACAGAATTCTGCCTGTTTGCAATGCAGTACTGCCTGAAGGCCCAAAGATCACAAGCATCCAGTATTGGTTTTTGGCTGTGTCCCTTACACACAGAGATATCTCCAGA
>VUQH01020048.1:26032-41294 GCA_015106775.1 Etroplus canarensis | reverse complement strand
CCCTGGGAGTGACCAGGATGGACAGGATTAGGAATGAGTACATCAGAGGGACCGCTCATGTTGAGAAGTTTGGAGACAAAGTCAGAGAGGCAAGGCTGAGATGGTTTGGACATGTTCAGAGGAGGGATAGTGGATATATTGGACAAAGGATGATGAAGATGGAGCTTCCAGGCAGGAGGAGAAGAGGAAGACCACAGAGAAGATTGATGAATGTAGTGAAGGAGGACATGCAGAGGGTTGGTGTGAGGGAAGAGGATGCAAGGGATAGGGTAAGATGGAGGCAGATGATCCGCTGTGGCGACCCCTAACGGGAGCAGCCGGAAGAAGAAGAAGAAGAAGAAGAAGAAGAAGAAGAAGAAGAAGAAGGGCCCATGATGTAATTATTTCACAAAATGAAATTGATGGCAGGTAAGCAGGGCAGCTGTGGCTCAGAAGGAAGGTTTGATTCCTGGCTTCCTCCGTCTACATGCCGTTGGGAAAGATACTGAACCCTGATGCTGCTCCCCATGCATTCATTGGGTTAAATACGCTTAAAATAATAGACTAAAACAGTGTGTAAATGGACTGCTACTTATAAAGCACTTTTCTACTCTAAATGAGCACTCAAAGCACTTTTTACTACTTATTCACCTAAACTTTTTATCTTTAAGTCCATTTAATTATCACACCATGGATGCATTGGGAGCAATTTGGAGACGCTTTGGCACGTAGACCAGAAAAGCCAGGATTTGAACTACCAACCTTCCTGTTGGAAAGCAACCCACTCTGCGCTCCGTCCCACCTGGCCCAGCACCGGCCTCCCCCAGGAGGGGAGCTTGACGACGACGGCAGCGGGGGAGGAGAGGCTGAACCCCCCCTTGTACCCTCTGGAGGACAGAGGAGAAGTGGGTACCTGCAGTCGGCGCGGACGGCGGATGGGGTAGAGGTTCTTGTGGTGGGCCGGGACCGGTGTCTGCTGGACGAGGGGTCCTGAGCAACAGCTGTGGTCATGTGGCTTGTAATAAAAAGTGTATGCTGAACCAACATGTATTTATTTTATCTCTATTAATTCTTAAAGCAAATCAGGAAAAGAGTGGTATAAAGTAGCACTGTCCTCACACTTTCAACTAAGACAACAACTCTGGATGTAACAGAATAGTAAAAACTGCTGAATTAGGGAGATGTCAGGTGTATGTAACCTTAGTCCCTAGAGGGCAGGGTTGTAAAATGTTGAATCAGTGTACAGCTCACCATGCGCAGGAACATTCAACAGGTCACATTTGTTGGATGTAAGGCTTGCATGACCTAAAGTTAGGGGCGTAGCTGCCTGCTAGGCCTCACCTCCACTAATTCAGTTCACTGAACTGAGCATCTTGGCTCCAGTATTTATGGTGGTGGTGCCTTCTGGGACATTCTGATGAAATTATTGGACAAAGAATACACCCTGCTGTCTAGTATAGAGTTCTTAGACAAGAAGTTTGTGTTCAGTTTGAAGAGTGGAGTGCTGCTAATGAGCAGATGTGTGCACCAACCTCCAGCCTGTGGGAGTTCAAATGAAACCTTAAATAGTGGTTGCTCATGCGCTGTCTTAGCCTGTGTTTTTTCCTTCGACCTCCATCCTTTTTTACAACAACCATGAAGGCCTTCATGGAGAAATAGTCCCAAACTGTGTGTGGTTCTCGTCGTCTAAATAATTATGGAGAATCACTTCTCTGCATGAGGTACATTTTACGCTATCTTCAAACCTTATCTCTTTCCATAGTCTTAGTTCCAGTTCCATAGACTCTTTCTATAGTCATAGTTACGTAACAGTTTAAATGTTTTTGCAAACAAAAACATAAAAAATGATCAAACTAGTGAAGCCATTTGGAAAACACACACTGGGATTTGGGAAACTTAACTGCTGGTCTCAGCAGTTGGCTGCCCCTCCCTGAACCTGCTTCTGCTGGACGTTTCTTCCTGCTGAAAGGAAGTTCTTCTTCCCCACTCTTGCCAAGTGCTTGCCCTTAGGGGACTAAAGACGCTCTTTGTTACTTTTTGACTATATGGCATCTGGTAATCTGTGCATTTATTTGGCTGATTAAGTATAAGTGGGTGGCCGATTATTAGAATAATTAAAGTAATCTGTCCAATTTTGGATTAAACTGTGACCTGCTCGACAAAAACCCCATAACAGAGACTTTTTAATGTAAACCCGATTGTTATGAACGTTAACATCATCAGTAAGTGCTTCAGAAAACGCTGTCAAAATGTTAAGTACTAATGTACAGCCACTTTTCATCAGTTAACACACACACGTTCATATATTAGAAGAGACCATGCTACAATGTCTCTCAGGTCCTCATGTTGGTTTATGTGTTTTTCTGCTGTAGCATCCCCTCCGCTGCTGTTTAATCATTTATCATTCCCTGTTGTCTTTAATCGGAGACCCGCAATTATGTTTGTCAGGAGTGAATTTTAATACCAAACCCACTTTCATCTAAATTTCTCTTACATAACCCTTTTCATATCCTCTGCTGCTTTGTCCTGAGAGTGTGCCCTGTTGCCATGGTGATCGATGAGGGGATGGATGCTGTTTGAAGGGCAAATGGCGAGGAAAGGCCCAACAAACGGCCTGAATTAGGAACACAGTATGCCCGCAGAGATCGACCCTGCAGCTCTCCTTCTGTCCTCCCTGTTCAGGACAAGTTGCAAACTGCCGGCCCTAAAATAAACACCTACCCGTGTGATGGAGAAACCAAAAAAAAGGCAGAAGGTTTTCAGAGATGATGAATTGTCTCGCTCTTTGAGAATAAAAAGGAGGCCAGGCGAGAGGAGGAGGAGGGGGAGAGGTAAGCCCGGTCATCCCCACCCTTCGCCACTCTTTTCCACTACCAAGGAAACTGAGGGTGAAGATTCTCAGTGGTGCACTTTAACTTAACCCCACCAGTTTCTTCTGAAAACACTTTTTGCTTTTTTTTTTTTTTAACACTGTATAATTATATTTTGAGCAAGCACATAAAAGGGATTTTAAAATATATGAACCCCAATTCCAGATGGATCAATAGATTTTTTTTGTCTGTCCCAAATTATGACAGAAATTCTCCTTTTGGCATGGCTCAAAATACACACACACTTCACCTCTAAAATTGCTGAATCACATCTTTTCACTCCCCATGCATGTATTTGCTGCATGCTGCAGGTGTGTGTGGTTGGGTGGAGTAGAGGCTGCTCACCTGTTCCACACTGCTCATTATCTCATGCCACTCATTGTCTCCTCCATGGTCCGCCAGAACATAGCTACTAGTAAAGCAGTGAGCCAGGCCAGTCTTGCTTAAGCCTCATTCGCCAGCTTGTCTTGTGAATTTACTGAAGCTTTATCTCTGTTCAGTTCTGTTCAGTTTTATTTGTATAGCGCCAGTTCACAACAAAAGACCCTACAGTATTCGAGAGAAAACCCCAACAATCAGATGAACCCCAATTCAGCAAGCACTTGGCGACTGTGGGAAGGAAGAACTCCCCTTTAACAGGAAGGAACCTCTGACAGAACCGGGCTCAGGGAGGGGCAGCCATCTGCCTCGACCGGTTGGGGGTGAGGGGGGAGAGAGACATGCAGCAGGGTGTCTGTCTCCTAAGCCTGTCACTAAAGAAACCGGTATCCAGCACAAGGACCTGCATTGCCTCCCCAGTCTCAGGCTTAAACTCACGGATAACCTCCAGCTGGCTCTCCACTCAGCTGGACACAGTCACTGCACCCACTGCTCCAGAAACACAAGGACCCCCAGCAAACCATGGCCTCACTGCACCGACAGACTTTGCACATTCTCTCTATGACTTGTTTATCATTAAACCTTGTAAACTAACGTCAGCGTGTTCTGTCTGCGCCTGGGTCCACACCACAACCCCGACAGGTTTAGAGTTACTGTGGCTGCATGACACAGTGATAAGTGACAAACCACTGTTGGAGCATTAAGAATGGACTAAAACTGTCGAGTTGGGACAAAGGAAAACATCAGAAAAATTGGTATTTTTCGGTCAGTTATCAACACAAGTGACCTGTATCCTGCCTTTGCTCTATTTTATAGTCATGGGATCCAAGCTGAATGGAGTATTCTAGAGGTAATCACTAGCTGCATTTTTCCAGTGGCCCCCAAGGCCAGGTAGCACACTGCATCTAACACTTCCAGTGAGAGCTGGGACTGTCCCAGAGCCTCCTTTGAGCTGGATGTGCCGGGAAAGCAATCCAAAGCAGGGGGCAACAGGTTGCATTCTGATCAGATGCTTGTACCACCATCGTCATTTTAATGCAACATGAATGGGTAGCTACTAGGAGCTCTCTCCAGAGCTCCTCAACTCATCTGAAGACCCAACCATCCCTTCCAAATGTGCACATCAACCAATAGGACCACTCCCTCCGTGATCGTGACCAAACAGATCATGGCCATTAGCATCTAACAGGAATCAAGTGGTATGCAAAGTGAGAAAAAGTGATATTTCATGCCATTAGGACTAGAAGAGAACCAACGAAGACTGACCAGCATGTTAGGGAAAGAGAATAATAGGAAAATCGTTGCAAACGATCACCCACAGGGACTCAATGCTACGCCTACACAATGGCCATAGTTCTCCACCGACCCTGGCATAAGTTACATACATATCTCTCAGGGCAAATGTTCTCATGCCGTCTTTCATAAACTCACCCTCTGCAAAGGTTTTCCATGTTTAGTGATAAACATGGCCTCTTCATAGCTTGCGTTGGTGGCGTTTTCGTTTGAATCACGTCTGCGTGAACAACCAAACCAGCTCCGGGTTGCTTTACCTTTCAGTGTAGTGGTTTACACATTTGCCTTACAAGCCAAAGGACCCTGGTTCAATTCCAGGTGGGTAAACAAACCCATATCACCAGAGGGACTTATGTCAGGAAGGGCATCCGGCATAAAACCTCTGCCAAATGATCAATGCAGATTAATCTGCTGTGGCGAACCTTGGGGAGCATAAGGGAGCAGCAGAAGGCATTTATTTCAGATTTATTTTCATGTGTAAATAACAGAGCGTCTGAAATAAATGTAAGGTCCCCTTGGGACGTAGGTTCATTACGATTCTGATTTCTGGACTTTATGGGCATCTACTAACCAGTAGGCTGGGGGTTTGATCCCTGGCTGCTCCAGTCTACATGCCAACATGGTTAGATGATGACCCTCTGAACCCACTAAACTAGTGGCGAAAGATAACCATCTAACTAAACAACCATTGTATAATTTTAGTCTAGTAACTTATCTATAGCTGTCAAACACAAATAAGTTTCAACAATGTTTTGAATGAACATCTGCGATGATGAGTAGAGAACGTGAACTCTTTGCACACAGTCCCTGCAGCAGGAGGAAGCACAGTCGTGCTGGGGAGACCGGTTAAAAGCGGCCGTCGGAAACCATCTGCCAGGTCTCATTTTCCACGTACTGACCAGGTGTGTGGGCTCTACTCAACAAGCATACTGTTGACTCAGCAGTCATAAACACCAACTGCTATGCTGGCACTCGTCATTCTTCTCTCTCCGTTTCCATTAGCTGAAGAAAAACCTTCAGCTCATTTGCACCTTTAAAAGGCAACTTCTGTTCTGTTCTGTTGTCTTGCAGTAAACTTATCAGTGTGGCTACTGTCACCAGCATGCATCCTGTGTCCCCATTTTGATCTAATGGCTCTGCACAGAAATAATTGTCAGGCATGGTCGACCATGTATGTAAGAGAATGGCATTGAAGAACGGCGCCCAGCTGAATGGAAGGAGCGTGGCGTGAAGGTCGGCAAGACCTCTGCTCACCAGTTGGTGTGGAGTGTTTTTTGAATTATGAACCCATTCATGGACGCAAACATGATCTCTGGCCCCAATATTCTGCACACGAACGTGGCCAGGAGCCCCGAGCTGAGATTAGGATGTTTACTGCAGGGGGAGAAGAGGCCCTGAAGTGCCACTCTGACGGTGAAGGAGAGTGTGGCTGTGTGCACTTAATCGGATCATTAGAAGAACCCAAGCGAGTCCCTTTGATCCATTCTGGGCCCATTTACGGATGGTGTCTATTTTTAAATGACAAATGCCACTAATGCACAAATTCAAGTCCTCTCTGTGTTTTTATATGTTGAACGTGACTGACATAACACCAGAGTAATCATCTTTTTGTTTTCAGTGTTTTTGTTGTTTGGCCTTACAAGGTCCCTGGTTCGATTCCAGGTGGGAACACAGGCCCCTCTCACCATGGAGGGCTCTGTCAGGAAGGGCGTCCAGCGTAAAACCTCTGACAAATTACCAATGCAGATGAATCCGCTGTGACGACCCCTTGGGGAGAATACAAGGGAGCAGGTGAAGGTTATTCTTGTTGTTATAATCAGTGGCGGGTCTAGAGGGGAGGACCTAGGGTGGCACTGGCCCCCTTGAAATTTTAAGCCTTTGCAACGATTGGCAGGAAATTAGAGGAGGGGTAAGGAGCTCTAACTCATTTTTTCTGTAAAAGAAAAACAGTTTTGTCCACCTGAATGCATCGCTGTGAATAGATAAGTAAATATCTAAGAATATTAAAGATATTGGTTTAATTATGTATGGAAGTACCTGAAATGTCCCTCACAGGTGCTTTGGCCCGCTCAAGTCTACTTTACTAACTGTAATCCAAGGAAGTGAGACACTGTCATTTGCTTCTAGTTTTACAGTAAAATCAGATGTACTGTTGTAAGGGGACTGTACTTCATTAGCTACTACATCAATAAACTTTGCCAGACAACCATGTGCACCATTGTGGCTGCTACATTATCAAGGGGCAGCTTAGACTCCTTATGCCCATTTTGGGGGCAAGAGGTCATCTGTGATCATTAATATCTTTTAAACAGATTTTTCATCCAGTTTTCAAGTGGTCTTTCTTGGTTTTTATTTCTGAAAAAATTCTCGGATTTCTCACGAGCCCTGTTGACTGTTGTTGTTGGATTTAAAAAGAAATCCTGGCAACAACTTTGGCTGAAATAATCCTGTTATCACATTTTAAAATGATCAATAACAACGCCATCATTTGGAGCTGGACTATTCATTTCATGGATCTGAGAAGGTTTGTGGATGTAGTGAAGGAGTTGGTGTGATCATAGAAGAAGTTAATAATTTAATAGCAGTTTCAAATGGTTAAATGTGTAGAACATACTGCTAGCTGTTTACTGTAATATCTTAATACAATCATTAAACTGTTAGTTCTATTGTAGCATCTGTATTCTGTTATGATAACTGTCTCCAGAGATTATTCTGTTCTGTGAAATGTAGTAGTTTTGCTGTCTTTCGGTCATGCTGTTAGCAACCTTGTAAACCAGGTGTTGTGAAGGTCATTTTGTGCTCTACAGAGGCCTCTTGTGGACATTGCTTGTACTGGGTAGTTGATTTCACTCTTCCAGCAGAAGGTGGTCTTATTGCGGTTTTTTGCGGTTGTTCAGAACTTTTACTAATTGTAGAATCCTTTGTTTCTGTTTTCTGGAAAACCACACACACACTCAAAAGTTTTGGATCACTTGGAAATTATCTAGTCTGAATAGGAAGCACAGCAAATGAACAGGATATGCCGACATTGTCAGTGTTAGAAATAATTAACATGTTCTTCAAACCTGAGGAATCTTGGAGTCATTTTTGACGAGGTCATATGTCCTTCAATGCTTGCATCAAATAAATATATAGGGCTGCTTTTATCATCTTTGCAGTATCACCAGAATTAGAAACATCCTGTCTCAGAGTGATGCTGAAAAACTAGTTCATGCATTTATTACTATTAGGCTTGATTATTGTAATTCATCACTATCTGGCTGTTCTAAAAACTCCCTAAAAAGCCTTCAGTTGATCCAAAATGCTGCAGTGAGAGTACTGACAGGGACTAGAAGAAAAGATCCCCTATTTTGGCTTCTCTTCACAGGCTTACTGGTAAATCCAGAATTACATTTTAAATCCTTCTACTCACTTACAAAGTCTTACACCATTAGGCCCCCATAGACCCCATCTTATCTTAAAACCTCATTGTACCATATTTTACTTTGCTCAGAGTGCAGACCTACTTGTGGTTCCTAAAGTTTTTAAAATGGTTCTGCCGGAGGTCTCTTCCTCTTAAAAGGGAGTT
This sequence comes from Etroplus canarensis, assembly GCA_015106775.1. Lineage (NCBI taxonomy): Eukaryota > Metazoa > Chordata > Actinopteri > Cichliformes > Cichlidae > Etroplus > Etroplus canarensis. The sequence goes on along the minus strand of VUQH01020048.1, from coordinate 33,206 downwards.
CTTCCTTCCTACACTCACCATGTGCCTGCTCATACAGGATCATCTGATTGTTGGCATTTTCTTTCTGCCGCTGTAGGGTCTTTACCTTCCAGTGTAAAGCTCCTTGAGGCAACTTTTGTTGTGAATTGGCACTATAGAAATAAAACTGAAATCAACTGAACTTTGCCTAGATGGATGGAGAGACAAATGCCTCACCATGGCTTGGTGCATTCATCAAACTAACATAAATATAGTACATTTATGAGTAAATAAAAAATGATGCTTCTTCACTGAAGACATGAAAAACTGGAGAAGAAAGTGCAGTAAACATGGCCGTCCCGCGTTCAGTCACCAGAGTTCTTGTGTTCTGCTGTCCAGTTTCATCTCTCTCCCCAAGCGTCCTCACCTTCGTTCCGTGTCACCTCATCTCTAGTTCGCTCTTTGGAATCCTGTCTCGACCTTCCTCAGACCAGCTTCCTGATCCACTTTCACGCCACTAAGACTTCCACGTTCACACTGCAGGTCTTTACGCTCAATTCTGATTTTTTGGCCGAGAGCCGATGGTTGTTTGCATTATAATTTAAATGCGACTGCCATCAGATTCGTAGCTTAAGAACCCAACATGTGCCTTGCACAGCATTTAAGAAGCTCAGCAACTCAGCAACAAAGTTACAGAGCGGGGTCTCAGACTGCTCAGCCAATGCTGTGCTGACTCAGTAACTGCAAACATTCAAACCTTCTCTGGCATTAACATCAGCACACAAACTGTGTGCTGGGAGCTTCATGGCATGAGTTTCTCTAGCCAAGCAGCCGCATGCAAGCCTTGGATTACCAAGCACAATGCCAAGTGTTGAATGGAGTGGTGTAAAGCACACTGCCTCTGGACTCTGGAGTAGTGCAAAGGTGTTCTGTGGCGTGATGAATTGCATAGCTCTATCTGGCAGTCTGGGTTTTCCAGGAGAACGTTACCTTCCTGACCACATTGTGCCAACTGTAAAGTCTGGGGGGAGAGATAATACGTCGGAATTATTTTTCACAGGTTGGCCTGGGCCCTTTGGTTCCACTGAAGGTAGAGCTTAATGCTTCAGTTTACCAAGACATGGTGGACAATTCTACAACTTCCACCTTTCTGAGAACAGTTTGGGGAAGGCCCTTTTCTGTTGCAGCATGACTGTTCACCACCACATAAAGCAAGCTTCATAAAGGCATGGTTGAATGAACTTGGTGTGGAAGAACTTACCTGGCCTGTGAGATAAACTAGAACAAAGACTACAGCCAGGCCCTCCCATCCAACATCAGCTTCTGCCTTCACCGATGCTTCTTGAGGAATGGGCAAAAATTCCCACAGTGTCATGGTCTGCTGCCCTGATCTGATTTCCTTTTACAATCTGCTTAGTTCCCAGGTGCATGGGCGTGTCTGGAGGTGGAGTTTGGCTGCACACCAGTTTCTGATCTTCTCTCATGGGTGTATTTAAGCCGAGCTGTTGCATCCACACTCTGCTGTTATGTTTAGTTACTCCCAGTATAGTAAGCCTGGCCAGCCTAAGTTTTAAAGCTTTGTCTTCTAGTAGCTTTGCTATCTCTATTCCTGTGCCTAGAACTGCCAAGCTGCTCACCTGGAACTCCTGTCTGTGCGACTTGCCTGACCCACTCTCACCTGCAACCTTGGAGCTTAATGTCGTGATGGTGAAAACAGAAAGTTCAAGAGACTGAAATATTTGGAACGAATGATTTGGAGTAAAGGTTCGATCTTTTGGAACGCTCAAAACCTCTCACTACAGCAACATCTGGTGGCCCAATAAATGTATAATTTTGATTTTTACACTCAACAGTGGAATGTTTTCTTGTTTCTTGTGCCTTTTTGTGTTGTTTATAGTGTTATTTGTAAGGATGGATATTTTATTTTAATCAGTCAGTATCTGTAGGGGGCGCTTCTGTTCATTTTTAAATGAATTCTTTATTCAGAAGATAGATAACAAAATAACACAAGAAACAAAACATGAAATTTACAGAAAGCCACACTAATATGGTAAACAAATGATGTCTATTAAAGTATCTTACTTGGAATTCACACAAGAGCACCTTCATCATAACTTGTTCAAAAAGGAGCAGGAAGGAGCAAATGCTTAAGCCCCGCCCCTGTTCAATCCATCATGTAACTGGTGATACTTCAAATATAAACATATATATCATCTGTAAATAATATCCAATACACAAATCCACAGCGCAAAAATGTAAAGCTAGAGTTTCAGCACTCTACCTCAGCCATATACTCCTTTATATATTTTTATTTTTACAAACTTATTAACATTTGTACATGTTTTCAAATCCTCTGCCATGCACAGACTCCAGATTGTTGCCTTCTAATTGCAATATGCCAGATGTTGCATGCAATGCATACATTTAAAATTCTTCTTTTTGAAAAGAGAAGAAAGCAATTTCCCCCCTGGGATGAATAAAGTATTCAGATTCTGAGAAACTCAAAGTGATCCCAGAAAGCTGACCTGGGATGCTTTCTGCCGCCGTCCATTTCAGTACAACTCCAAAATACAAAATCACGCTCGGTAGAAGACACTCAGGCAAATGAGGCAAAATTTCACAAATAAACTGCAGTTTAGAAAAGCTTTTAATTGTTTTACACATGTCGGGTGGGGAATTAGCCGCCAATCAGGCAAAAAGATGAGAAAAAAATCATTTACACAACGTGCTTAACAAATTTATTAGACCAGCTGTCATAAAAACGAAAAAGACCATCCAGCATCATGAAGTGCTTTGATGCAGACTCTTTCCTTTTCAGCGAGTTCTCTACGTTTTGCCATTTTGAACAGGCAGGAGGAATTTCAAACTGAATTCACCTTTTTACCTTTCCAAACAAAATATAAAGATTACTCTGTATTCCGATGCTTTTCACTGAATTCCGTGACGTAATGGAACAGCCACATGACATCCTCCTCTTGATACAGACCTCAGAGCGACGTTTCAAATCAAAAGTCTCACGTAGGTTTCAGTACATACTGAAACACTGCTTCGCTGTTGTCATCTCTAGCTGAAGAACAATCTCTCTGACCTGCTGGACCTTGGAACTTAAACATGTGGAAACCCTGGCCTTCTCTGAAGATACTCTAGACTCACCCCTGATAAACCGGGTGAACTTGGACCTTGCATATACACTTGAACTGCTTGCACATTCTTCAGACATCTTATTTTACTACCTGCACCCTGTAAATATGTCCCCTTTCACTTTTAAGCTTGTCTCAGCCTGCTTTGGGGTCCACCACCGCCACCACGGCAAACCCTGACAGACAGACACTCTCAAATCTTGTAGAAAGCCTTCCCAGAAGAGTGGAAGCTCAAAAGAACTGCAGAGGTGGAACCAACTCCATATTACTTTTGCTGGCAAGGAACAGGATTTTTTGGTAAAAGCAGCTTTCTGGTTCTCATTTCTTGTAGCTTGCAGTCAGAGTTCTTGTGACCTTGTTTGGATAGGCTCTGGTTGCACGCAGGTCAACAGTCATAAACAATGACCCATGCAAGGAACAGAAAGTCTTGATCTGGATGTCCATTAACCTCCAATCCAGATGTTCTGGCTACACCGGAAGCCCCGAAAAGCCAGCTGTTGCCCCCTGAGAGTGAAACAGCAGCCTAGCTGAGAGGTTCATAGATGACACTGAAGTGGAACGCAGAGCTATGCAGTGAGTAACATCAACTGGAATGAATTAGAATGACAATTAAAACATATTTCCGTACTACACCTTATATTAAACGCACTGTATTTACATGTAAATGCAAAAGCAGGTGCTGCGTGTGGTGCAAAAGCTGTGCGAAGTGATAAAAGTCGATTTTCCTGGATTCAAAAAAAAGTCTTGTGTGCTGTAAATGTGAAAGCTTGCCAACAAACATTATGCCAGATGGCTTCCTCCTGAAGCATAGCTTACCCATATGTCAATCCCCAGTAATGACTCCCATCAGGTTGGCAGAAGGGAGAAAGGTTACACGCTCAGCCATAGGCTTCAGCCGCATATCTCCCTGAAGGAAACTTCAGATCTGAGAGACGCAAGCGAGAGTGACGTGGTTAATTATCGTTAGAGGTTATGCTTCATCAGTATGATTGTGCTAAAAGATTGGAACAAGCAGCATTTTGGTCTTTCGTGAAATGACATTAGTATGAAAAGCATTTGAAAAAATAATCAGCAGATTGTCACATGAGGTGACGAATGATGTTTCTTTCATTCGAATGACACATTATGAGAAATGACAACGTCCTTTATGTGACTGAGCAGGTCAGGCCGGACGTTTGATCGTCTAATTCATCATTTCCAGGGGAAGGCGAGGACGGTCATTTGGCCGCGGTCTTATCTCAATCTCTGCATCCTCTGCAGAATCTGCGGGCTTCAAAATGCCTCACGTGTTCCCAGGGAGGATGAGTGGAAGGACTTCCATTCAGCAGCTCAGCATAGAGGAGATGAAAAGACAGCAATTTCTATGGCTGAAGTCTTGCTGAAAGCTCCAAGGACGATTCTTTGTGTCGTAGGAGCAAATCTCTAACTAAAGGTTAACAACTCAAATTCAGTCTTTCATGGTCTCCATGGACGCAAAATAAAAACTTTTTTAAAATTAAAGGCAAACACTAGCTCCAGTGTAACTGAATATTCTTCCAAGTGTATTTTAATTTGGTTACATTATCAGCTGGAGCAGAAAAGAATTCCAAAAAAATACTGTACACCTATTCAGACAGAATTGTTTGGTTGACCCATCAATTCGCCGATTGTGAAAAAGAAAATCATTAACTCTGAAGAATTAAAGACCTTAGACATTGTGCCTCTGCTATTCACGATCCCCCTGTGCTTTAAATACAGCGCTTGATTTGAGTCACGCGGCTTGGGTTTAAATCTAACCCAGCCACAGGGGCCCACAAGCAAGTGCACTCCTCGTGCTGGTCCCAAGCCTGTGTAAATGGGGAGGGTTGCATCAGAAAGGGCATCCAGCGTAAAATATTTGCCAAAACAAAGGAGGGGGAGAGAGAGAAGGAAAGGGGGAAAGTGGAAGTGAGAGTAGGGGCTTTAAATGTAGGGACTATAAAAGACCACAGAGAAGGTTGATGGACTTGGTGAAGGACATGCAGAGGGTGAGTGTGAGGCAAGAGGATGCAGGGTTAGGGTGAGATGGCGGCAGATGATCCGCTGTGGTGACCTAACTGAAAGAGGAAGAGGAAGAAGAAGAAGAAGAGGAAGTCGCCTCGGGTTTAAATTTTAATATTTCAGACAAGCCAAAAGATTACAGACTCAATTTGTAACCAGAACTCTCTTTTTCATACCCTTCTTAGTTATAATGATTTTAACGTGCACAGACCTCCTGTATGGAGGACCAGGGATGCCACGAAAATCAAAATAAGGCATTAAACAAATTAAACATTAATGCAAACCAAACAAAAAAACTTAAAAAAAATTGAAAGTAGCTATTAATTCATTATAGGATAACTGAAATGGGAAAGGAATTTACAAATTAGCCCTTTAAAAATTTAAAAAGCTCCTTTTAATTGTGTTTTTTACTGAGATAAGAATTAGAGATAATTTCTGAAATCCTTTTTGGAACTGATTTTTGAAACCGTTTCCATTTCGCCTTTCGATATGGATGAGGACTGGGAGTGTCACAGACATTGAAATAAAGCATTAAAAATTAATCAGAAAAAAATGGTTCAAATGGAAAAGAAAATTAAAAAAAAAATCAAGAATTAATTAAAAGCTCTTTTTAAGCAACATTCCTGATTTCAGAATTAAAAAGATGAAAACCTTCATGAAATAAATCAAGTGCATTTTATCTTTCACATTCACACTGATAGATGCACTGGGGGCAATTTTAGGTTCAGTGTCTTACCCAAGGATGCTTCAGTATGTAGGCTGGAGAAGTTGGGGATCGAACCACCAACCTTCTGTTTAGAGGAAAGCCCACGCTAACTCCTGAGCGACAGCCGCCACCGAGGTGTAGGCCCGCTTCTCTGGGCTCATTAAAAGCTGTTTCTTAGAGAAACACAGTAATTATCTGCGGGTGTTTATTAATATTATATTTATTTTGCACATTGACGGCACAAATGTAGCCATAACTTGCCATCCATGCAGCCCTCATCAGTCAACGCCAAGTCCAAAAATAAATGAATTACTGTACAATACCACAGAATCGCATTCAAAAGCCAAGAAGTTCAAGCCTGTAACAGTTTAGCAATGTAAAATAGCTCTATGTGAACCTTAGGGACTGTTGGCTTATTGTATTGCCCTTTGGTAATGATTTCTTGCCATCATCAATCACTTGCAGGTATTTCCCAAGACTCCAGTAGACTCAACACGATGCGATGTTTCAAGTTTGTTGCAAATGTGGCCGAAACATGCAGAATCTGCATCAGAATTCTAATGTTCAGAAAAATCATAGTGACCTTCCTCAGAAGCACCACAATTAGCCGCGTTATCCAATCCACCACCAGCAGTAGCCACGCTGGCAAGCTGACCCGTGGATTATCAGCCTCCCTGCATGCTTTTATCCTGGTGGTATGATCTCTGACCGCTATCACATGGGACCGGTGGCACGTACGTATCAACATGATATTCGGTGAATGTGCTGTTCACACGTGGCCTAACAGTGCGAGAGCAAAAGTGGACCGTGCAGGGAATCAGAATCAGAATGCTTTATTAATCCTGCGGGGGGGTGGGATTGCACATTAAAAGGACAATAACAAAATGGAGGAAAGTGGAGTCTAATGCTTCAAAATTCCAGATATGCGCAGAAGCACGTGACACATTTAGTGTTTCAAAAATGCACGTGTAAGCTGGGGCAACCTCAGCACGTCCTCGTGTAATCACTGTCTTTTCTGAGTTTGCAAAAACTAATAAAGAGCTTTGACACTTAGCCGTGCTCTTGAGGAAAGCAGGAGGTGCATCTGCTGGGAAATAATACAGGAAACAGGAGCTGCGTACCTTTCTCTGTATGATATTCAAAGATACAACAGCTGGAGTGTTGCAGTATGCTTTAGAAATTAGAAATTGATCTGTGAATATTGAAGTCATAAAATATCAGATAGTCTATACACCTATTTTTCTGTCCTAATATATATATATATATATATATATATATATATATATATATATATATATATATATATATATATATATATATATATATATATATATATATATATTAATTTAAA
>VUQH01020034.1:1920-18897 GCA_015106775.1 Etroplus canarensis | reverse complement strand
ATGGACAGGATTAGAAAGGAGTACATCAGAGGGACAGCTCATGTTGAGAAGCTTGGAGACAAAGTCAGAGAGGCAAGGCTGAGATGGTTTGGACATGTTCAGAGGAGGGATAGTGGATATATTGGACAAAGGATGTTGAAGATGGAGCTGCCAGGCAGGAGGAGAAGAGGAAGACCACAGAGAAGATTGATGGATGTAGTGAAGGAGGACATGCAGAGGGTTGGTGTGAGGGAAGAGGATGCAAGGGATAGGATGAGATGGAGGCAGATGATCTGCTGTGGCGACCCCTAACGGGAGCAGCCGGAAGAAGAAGAAGAAGAAGAAGAAGAAGAAGAAGAAGAAGAAGAAGAAGAAGAAGAAGCTCTGCCTGACATGAGTAAGATGGGATACAGCCCCCGCCCACCTGCTGGCCAAAAGGTTTTTTAAAAAAATGGGGGAAGGGAACTTAAGTGATTTGTTTCAGGCAGAAAATGAACTAAGAAGCACCAAGGTCCAATACAGAATAATGATTATTTAAAACTGTGAATCATGTAAAGCAACTTCAGTGTAGCCCAAAATAATAATGAGAAATACGCATAATACGTCCTCTTTAACTAAAGAAAAGCCAAACTTGTTTTGGCGATGCTTAAAGAAAGTTATTCATATCTGATGTTTATGTGCATGCAAACAACAACACTTAGCTTAACTCTGGTCTTTTCTAATCTATTGCATACAGTGTCATACATAATGCAGTCTCATTTTTATCTTTTACTTTCCTCCCCAAAGCTGGCTGCTACAATGTCTACAGAATGAGTTAAGAAAACATTTGCCAACTTTTCTGATTGATCCTGAGGAATATGGTTCACTGCCGGCTGGTATAGGTGCGGGTTCACTTATCTATAAAAAATAGTACAACTAGAATTGTTTTACTCAGCACCCTGCTCTTGGAACTTTGATGTTGCAAAACATTGTTTTTGTCTTCCTGTCACAGAAATGGTGCTCAACACCTTGATGAATACCATGTCCCTGTTACGCCGTTGTCAGGTCAACCCTGCCCTCACCATCCAGCTGTTCTCCCAGCTCTTCCATTTCATCAGCACTTGGCTTTTCAATCAGCTCATGAGCCCAGAATCCAGCACCCCAGGCCTATGTTCTCACTACTGGGGAGCTGCTCTCCGCCAGAGGCTTACTGCCATCGAAGCCTGGGCGGAGAGGCAGGGCCTGGAGCTGGCTGCTGACTGCCACTTGGGACACATCATCCAGGTGTGCAATTCCCTGTTTGAATACTTATAAAAACAAGTCTTGGACTGGGCTTTTATGATGAAATATGACATTAGTATCCTTCTGCCTCAAACATGATTTAACCCTATATCAAGTATTGTTCTTTATACTAATCATGTGAACAACTTTGTAAGATAAATGTTCAGCTTTCACTTACAGCATCATAGCACATGTTTCATTTGGTGGAACAAGCTGTTAAAACAACATTGAATGGCTGTTTCTAGGCAACCACGCTCCTGACCATGAACAAGTACTCAATGCAGGACGCGAAGGACATCCAGACTACCTGTTTCAAGCTGAACTCACTGCAGCTGCACATGTTGCTGGCTGGCTACCTCTATGCAACCAATGAACCTCACATCCCCCCTGTGAGTACTTTCAGTCTGCTCTTCCACTCTGCTCATGCTTGCAAATCCCTGAAAGAAAAGGTATAAATCTAAAGCTGAGGTAGCCAAATTGTGTGCATTTTAGGGACTTTTGTTCAGAAAACGGCAGACAGAAATAAAGGTTTGCATTTAGTGTGTCTGAGTTAAGCAGGAGCTTTAACCACAGAACAGGAACGCCACTGTATAGATCTGCATGAATAATTTAATGATGATTATATCCATGAATTTTACATGAAGAATAGTACAATGAGCTGTCATATTACCTTAATGTGTCTGAGTGAAATATTTTGCTTAATGTTACTGTAATCCAGTTTGATTAGCAAGGTGCACAGACTGATAGAGATATTTGCTTATTATTGCTAAGCAACATACAAATAATATAATTTCTCTCAAAAAAAGTAGAGCACAAACTTTCTGAACAGTCTGTTCCAGACAGGCTGTAGTTTTTGTCACGTATTTGCATCAAAAATCCAAAAGGACTGGTCTGGAAATAGCTAAAATGACACCTTGCAGCCAGGTGGAGTCTTAATTTGGAACCCACCTGTCACTCAGAGCTGCCAGACCACTAATAATGCATAACACTAAGCTTAAAAAACATTTAAGAGGGTGAGTTATCACTAAGTTTTATAAAGGAGGATATTAGCAAAAACAGTTTTTTTTAACCAGGCTGTAAATATTTTTTAATTTTTTAACAAAGGAGTCTGTGAGGACTGACTCACTTTTAGAGTCAGCCTCTAGTGGCCATTCGAGAATGCTTGGGGTTCAGATGCTCTAGCAGGTATAAATAATTATATACAGACATGAACAGAGAGAAAATGAAACTGTAAAAAACCTATGCCTGGTTCTGCCCGAGGTTTCTTCCTGTTAAAAGGGAGTTTTTCCTTCCCACGGTCGCCGAGTGCTCGCTCATAGAGGATCGTCTGATTATTGGGTTTTCTGTTTAACACTGTAATATCTTTACCCTACAGTGTGGAGCGCCTTGAGGTGACTTTTGTTGTGAATTGAAGCTATATAAATAAAACTGAATTGAATTAAAAGTGCAGTTGTCCCATAAACATTCAAAGTTAAGAATGTAAAATAGCAAATATAAATAAATGTGAAAGATAGAAAATGAAATAAGAATGAATGAAAATGAGAGAAGAATGAAACAAGACTAATTAGCCTTAATGTAAAAACTGCAATATGTTCCATTAAATACTACATACAGATATGGGCAGATATGGTGTTAAAGGGAGGAGTTATAAAGTTTAAAGGCCACAGGTAGGAATGCGTTCTGTGGTGCATCATGGCAGAATGAACGTGCTCCTGTGTCTGTCCAGCACGTTATGCAGAGGGTGTGAAAGATTGTCCAGTATTGTCCTTAACTTGAACATCACCCTCCTTTCCGACACCTCCATTAGAGACTCAAGCTCCACACCCACGATGCTACTGGCCTTGCAGATCAGTTTGCTGAGTCTGGTGGTGTCCACTACCCTAATTTTGCTGCCGCAGCACACTACAGCATAGAGGATGGCACTGGCTACCAAAGACTCATAAAACATTCTGAGCATCGTCTGGAAGTTAATGAAGGACCTAAATCGTCTCGGGAACCCACAAATAGATGAGTAACTTCAGCTAAGATTTCCAAAACTGTTAGAAACCATTCAAATGCTAACATTAAACCAAGGGTAAACTAACTCAGTGACAATGATTAGGGTCCAAGTAGAATCTGAGCATCTGGACCAGTAGCATATGTGGACCTCATTGAAAACACACCACACGTAAGAATTGTTGGGGAGTGAAGTTGTTTGTTCCTTTTACTATCAGTATAAAACAAAGCACTACAACAGTGCATACATTCTAAACTATGCAAATGAGTTCTAGTTGAATAATAAATGTAGTGGAGTCAAAATACAATATGTAGGAAAATACAAAATGATGACTAACAAACTGCAACTACTACAGCTTATTACTGCTCTTCTTTTACTGCCTCTACAGTACAACTACTACCTCTGCTGGTTTCATTACTATAGTGTCCTTATGATAGCAAGAATCCTTTGTAGGGAGGTCAGAGTTCAGGTCTTTTTCCATATTTTGCCCAGTCACAGCAAAAAGATTGGATAGCCCTCTCCTGCAGGCTTGTCACTTGATGACAAATGCCAATCTACTCAGTACAGTATATCGACCTTTTCCTGAAATATTTCTGCTGTTTGATCCACTGTCTGTCTTTGCTGCAGGATTTGATCGATGCTGTAGTGACAGCTGCCAAGGCCTTAGCGGATAACCTGATTCGGAGTGAAGGACGGGGCATCCAGCTGGAGGAGAGCCTTGACCTTAACCTGCCCTTCCTGCTGCCGGAGGGAGGATACTCCTGTGACACTGTGAAAGGAATCCCTCAAGGGTTCAGAGAGTTTTTGGAGCCAATTTGTCAAAAAGGTGTGTTTTTTTTAATTCAGATGACAGGAACTAGTTGTATTTAACACTGAAATAAGGTCTTTGCTTTATCAGTATGACATTCATCTCTCACAGGTCTCTGCTCTTTAACATCCCAGCCAAACTCCAAAGGTGACTGGACCATGTATTTCAGTGAATCTGCCCCTTCTGAAGAAAACACATACTTGGTAAAGAAAACCACGAGGTCCTAGATGTGCTAGAATATGATTTAAATCTGAGATAAAGTTGTATATTTTATGCATTTCTTCTTTGACAGGCAGCACACAGACAGCCAGAGATTATGACTATCACACTGAATAAACCTTTGAACAGTGGGATGGGGGTCAGCATTGTGGCTGCCAAGGTGACTGTTTTAACTCAAGCAAATTGTTTTCCTAAGTGTTACCATTTAAACACCAAAACAATATGCAAAACATTTCAGTGAGTGACCAGCATCCCTCTTAATTTGATGTAGGGAGCTGGGCAGGATACCCTTGGGATCTATATTAAATCTATTGTCAAGGGAGGGCCAGCTGAAATGGTGAGAATGAACACATTTTAACTCCAGCTGAACTTCATATTTAACAATGAGAGCTAAATGTTTACGTTGTTAGGCAAGGAAATATTGAACTGAATCATATGTGTCTGCTGTGTTCAGAATGGCCAGTTAACTGTTGGAGATCAGCTACTCAGTGTGGATGGTCAAAGCCTTGTTGGACTCAGCCAAGAAAGGTACTAAGCAGCTGTTCATTCGACAGGGAAATGTTTAACTAGTTTTAGCATTTCTATTTAAAAGGGTGGTAGCAAGGTTTTGGCATAGACTGAACAGTATTAACAATTACATGCTGGATCATGAATATACAGTAGCTGAATGACTTAACAAAAATGGGATGAGATTTTGTACAGACTTTAATATTCCTATTATGATGATTTGTAGTAACATTGGAGATACATTGACTTTTTATCTATGATGTCGCCACAATACTTCGGCATTCCCAACAACCTCAGCTCCCCAAAAAAGTCAATATAACTGTTATGAGCAGACAGAAGGTAGCTGGTTAAAAACAGTATGTTCTTCATTCAATTTTAAGATGTGTAAAATAAACTTCTATCTAATCTAATAAGCTCTAAACCAGGGGTGTCAAACATATGGCCTGCAGGCCAGAACCAGCTACCAAAGGGTCCAATCTGTCGTGCTGAATGGCTTTGGAAAATGTGGAAATTTCAAAAGAGGAGGGCGTAGAGTTTAGGCATTTAAATGCATTTTCATCAATTTTACTCTTCTTGGTCACAAACACATAACACACATCATACCCCAAACCAAGAAAAAAAAATTAACTGTTTTTTTGTTGTTGTTTGTATTTAATTCAATAACAGAAGAATTCATTTTTCTCACCGTTTACTCTTGATTTTTTTTTTTTTTTTACAGAGTTAAAGCAGTAATTACATTCTGTAAATTTGCAGATAATTTCTGTTTTTTAATTATCGGATAAGGTCCTTTAACAGAGTAAACCCAGTCCTCAAAATTTATTTGATTTACTACAGGAGCATTTCTTTATAAAACAGAAAACTGAGATGTATGTAAATTGCACTTCTTTTTCCTAAGAGGATTAAATGTGTAGTTACACTTCTCACTGAAAGTAAGAGAAAAGATTTGGAGATGTTTTAATAGGTTATTTTGCAACAGCTTTTTTTATTCTGGTCTGGCCCATTTATGATGAAATTGGGATGTGTGTGGCCGTGATGTAAAATGAATTTGACACACCTGATCTAAAGGTCTCATTGATGAAAAAATAACCTTATTAATCTTACACTGGTTTAGGGCAGCAGCTATCATGATGCAAACTGGCCCCATTGTGACCTTACAGGTTGCAAAATTTGCAGCTAGTTACTATGGCCTTGGAGCCCTGCTGACTGAACCCAGTCCAGAGAAGACTGCAGGTAATAAAATGCACCAAAATCAAACCTCTGCTTTTTTACTTTCTGCCCTTTCTTACCTGTTGAAGACCTTTTCTTGCTTGATAAGGTGACAGGGATTGTGCTAAGCCCAGTGGTAAAACGTTCATGCTGTATAGTATGGTGGACCGCAGTCCCTCAGAGCAGCTCCATGCAGGCAACAAAAGAAAGAAAGACCAGATAATGCAGAGAAGCAGACAACTTTACCGCTCCAACCCCAACATAACTGGTGGGTCTCTTTTTATCACTTTTTGCTGCTAGGCATATATAGCACATATTTGTTCCTGTTAAATATGCTTGATGCTTAAGGGCAAGTCATAATAGCAGCTCCAGTACTTTTATTTCTTCCTTATTCCAGCAGACCTTTGCCTGGAGGATGGAGATGAACCTGTTGACCCTATCAGCGAAAACACTGCTTCTTTGTCCAGCATAAACCTTTGCACTGATGTGAGATTATTATTATTGTTAAGCAATTTTGTACACATTTAGGCATTGAAAAACTTGTGTATTTTTCCCTTTGTTAAGTTATATAGACAAAAGTATTAGGACACACTATTTACTCAATGAATTCAAGGGTTTCACATTTGTGAAAGAAAGGGCCGGTCTAAAGAGCTCACTGAAATTGAGTCCACAATTAACTGCAAGTAGTATTATTGTAAAGTGGAAGTGTTTAGAACCCACAGCAACTCAGCCACAAAGTGGTAGACCATGTAAAGTTACAGAGCAGGGTTGCCGAATGCTGGGGCAGCTAGTGCATAAAAGTCGCCAATGCTCTGCTGACTCACTATCTGCAGAGTTCCAAACCTCCTCTGGCATTAACATCATCACAAAAACGATGCCAAGAACTTCATAGCATGGTTTTCATGCTGCATGCAAGCCTCTCATCACCAAGCATCGGGCTGAGTGGCATAAAGGACGCAGCCACTGGACTTTGGAGCAGTCGAAATGTGTTCCTTGGAGTGAAGAATCACACTCCTCTATGTGACACCCTGGGTTAGCAACTCCATATTACTACCTATAGTTTTAGAATGGGATGCTATAAAAGCTCCTGTCAGTGTAGGTGGCCCAATACGTTTGTCCATATAGAGTATGATCTTCTATAGGCACTGCCAGAAAAAGCTTTTGTAGGAGAAAAGTATTTAAGCACAGCTGAACAATTTTCTTCTTTGTCTGTATTCAGATATTTCACAGGGAATACTTGACACTACCAACCCCTAAATCCCAGGTGAAGAACATTTCTGAATCTAGTCAACCACAGCAAACTTTCCAAGTGTCTTTAAACCCTTTAGATGGACAGAGCTACAATAAGTCTCTAACGTTCATTGTAAGTCTTGGTGTACAAAAAAAATAAAATAAAATACAGAAACAATGGAGAATCATAATAATACAGCCAGTGTAAACTGTACTAAAATTTCTTTTTTTTTTTCTCCATTTAGCGCCAGGCCCTCTCTCAGGAGAACTTGTGCATGGACAATGGAGGCCCCCTGCTGGACAAAAGGCATGACAAATGGACACAGAAGGACCTGGGTGCAAAGCAATCTGACAAATACTACACATCTTTTCCAGTTCGTTCATGTGTTTCTACCCATGATATCCTCTTTAATAACAGCTCTCCTACAAAACAGCAGCAGGGAAATCGTGTAAGCTGTGCTGGTGTCTGGAGAACCCCTTTTTCACAACATGCAACATCCACGCCGTCAATCCAGCCTATACGCATTGACATCCCCATAACCAGAGCAGTAAGCCAACAGTCAAATCCTATTCTCACCACCTTCCAGCAGAGTTCTTCATTGGCAGTGAAGATGAGCCAAACTCTCAAAGTCAATGGACACAAACAAATTCCTCAAAATCAAACCAGCAGTACTTATGCATGTCCAGTAACTGCAATTAAGAAGCCACCTCAGCCCTCACTTTCATCACAACAGCAAAAATTCAGGACACACACTGCAAAACCTCAAGTCAGTATCACTCCAACAAAGCATGTTTCCTTCCAAGAACCTCCCCCTCAACATAAAAAGAGCACAAGTCTTATGAAGCAGAAAGACCCTCAGGAAATGTCTGACCCATGGAGGAGGGAAGCCCAGGAGAAGCTGGAGAAGCAACAGAGGCTTCAGGTGGTAGATCTCCTGCAGCAGGAGGTGCATGAGCTTCAGGCTAAAGCCAAACGCACAGTGGAGGAGAATGACCGACTTCGAAAGCTCAACTTGGAGTGGCAGTTTCAGAAGAGGCTGCAGGAAATTCAGCAGAGAGGAGATGATGAGGATGACGATGAAGAATTGGACATGATGGTGATGATACAGCAGCTGGAGAAAAGAACACAGGTGACGTGCACGTCACAGGCTGAGGTTAAAGATAAAATAGCACAAACACTTTCTTTTTTTAAGCCTGCTCCGTTGTGCGAACTGTTCCCGGCTGTTGCAATATTTCCCATTTATGTCACTCAACTTAACACAGCTTATTTAAATTTAAAGCTGAAACTCTGACAGTAAAGGGTGTTCAATCATTGGTGTTTCCTGTGTTAAAGAGGATCTATTATGCTCATTCATTTAAGGACTTTACTAGAGGAGTTTAGCAAGATTTACAGTTAAAAACACAAAACATTACATGTCTTACACTGGGCTTTTGTGTCTGAAACAAGCTCTTCTCCCTGTAAGGCCACCATCCCTTTAAGTCAACTATTTTCTCTTATGTTATTTAAAAAATTACTTTTTAATAAAGTTCCATGTTCCCACGTACAGGCCAACAAAATAAGTTCTGGTGGGAACGACAACATGGAAAATGGGGCAAGAACTCACCTCTCGAAAAAGGAAGATGAAGAAAAGACAGGTAATAATTCAAAATAAAGTAAAATAATTATTGTGTTATGTATATCAGTTGTCTCATTTTATTTTAACTGGGAAAACATCCATGTTTTTGGCAGCTCAAAGACCAAGTGGGCAAACTCATGATGGTCACGATATGGCCTCAAAAGAGTGAGTTTACAGTTTTTGGCATAAAAAGTTTAACATTAATCCAATTTCACATGCAGCTACTTTTTCAGCATTTCTTCTGACAACAATTTAATGACACATCGGTGCACAGTAGTACAAAACAAGAAAGCAATGTCATTCTTTCAAACACTTGAGAACGTATTTGAAATAATATCCCTGAGTAAAATAAATCTGCAGGTTCCCCTTCATAAACATATTTTAAAACATCACAGGCTGTTTGTTTCCTCTGTACATAATATAGTTCAAGTATTTCTTATGTTGTGGTTGTGTACTTGCAGACATCAGGAGAAGAAAATCAAGAAAGCGTCAGCTCCAGAAAAGCTCACATTCAAGGAGCGTCAGCGTCTCTTTTCCCTGGCATCCAGTGCATAAAGAAACAGAAACCTCAGAAGAGAAAAATGTCAAAATAAAGAAATGTAATCACTTGCTAGTGAAATGAAAGTATGTATTCACTGTAGAAACGTTGGTTTTAGTCAGGTGTCTCAGTGACATACAGTGGGTTAATTTCAACACAATAGTGTCGTCCTAGACAGTTTTTTGATCATTGTTTTTTATTTTATTTTCCTTTTCCCAGATAATAAAGTATTCATTTAGGAGTAGCTAAGGCACCTCTCATTATTTTTTCCTTTTTTACTGTAAAAATACATCTGCTTCTTCTTCCAAATGGAGCAGTTACTTAAGGTTACTTAGTGCGCTGATAAAACTGCACCACAGCCTTCTCTTGTTCATGCGTTTCAATTGAACCTCGCCGCAGTCTACGGATCTCATTGATGGCGTCAATCCCGGAAATCTTCCTGGTCTTCACTAAGTAGCAGGCCAGCATGGTCCCTGTTCTCCCAAAGCCATGCAAGCAGTGAACTGCCACACCCTGAAGAAAACAACAATATTTATTTGCTTCAGGTATCTGTAAAAATATCTCACATCCTGCAATAGTTCTTGTGATCACAGACACTGCTCAAAAAATAAAGGGAACACTCGATCATCACAGTATAACACAAGGTCAGTTAAACTTAATAGATATCAAGCTGTGTGGTTAGGAAGCATAAACCATTGCAAATCCATTTCACCTGCTTTGCTTCAAATTAAAGTTACAATAGCTGTAATGGCGAGGCAACAAGAAGGCAACCCCTAAAAAGGGAATGTTTTTGCAGATTGCGGGCACAGACCATTGCTCTCTCTTATCCTTTCTGTCTGATTCTCTCTAGATTGGCTTTTTACTAGTGTCCTTGTCAATACTGGTAGCATGAGATGGTAAATACAGCACAATCAGGTTGCACAGATAGTCCAGCCCCTCCAAAATGGCACATACATATGTGCTGTTGCAAGAAGGTTTACTGTGCCTCTAAGCAGAGTCTCAAGAGTGGAGAGGAGATATAAGGAGTTAAATGAAGGGGAGCTGGACAGGGCCATAGAATGACAACCAAGCAGCAGGACTGGTATCTTTGTGCAAGGAGAAACAGGAGGAACACTGCCAGAGCTCTTCAAAATGACCTCTAGCAGGCTACTCATGTGCGTGTTTCTGACGGAACTCTCAGAAACAGATTCCACGAGCATGACATGAGTGCCTGATGTCTTTTAGTGGGACATATGCTCACAGATCAGCACCGTGCAGCTCAAATGGCATTTACCAGAGAACACCGGAACTGGCAGACCATTGGCACCCCATTCTCTTCACAGATTAGACCAGGAGACACAGTGATGGATGTTATGCTGTCTGCAACACCATTAAGCATGAGCAGTTTGGCAGTGCGTCACTGATATCCTTGGAGGGTTGCACAGACCACCACATGCTAGCCAACAGCTAGCGGTAAGGTACAGGGATGAAATCATCAGACCCATTACCATACGTTATGCTGGTGCAGTGGGCCCTGGGTTTCTCCTGGTAAAGGACAACGCCTGGGCTCATGTGAACAGAGTGTGCAGACAGTTCCCAACAAAGGACTTAATGCCATTGGCTGGGTTGATGATTTTGGTTTCCACAAACCAGTCATTTTGTTCTCGCTGAATTACACCATGTAGTTCAGTACAGATTCTCAGCTTGAATACGCTGTTCTTCAAGATCTGAAATGTGATTTAAGTGGTCCTTTAATTTTCTAAGCAGTGGATTTCTCCTTGGTTTGCTGCTTTAAGGGGATGTAGGTGGGCCTGGCAGCAATAAATTAGGGTTTTAATGTAAATGAATGTTTCGGGATTTTTTTTACTTTTGGCTTCTCGAGGAACCATTAAGGGAAAACCAGAATTTTAAACTGAAAAAGAAAAACTTCCACACTTTTATTCGTTTACAGAACAATCCATCTAATCGAGAAAATAACTGGCAGAGTGTTGGATAATGAAAGTAACTTTAAAGGTCTGTTAAACAAAAACCAGACTTCAAACAACCAGCTGAGACTAGTCCAAACTTTGATGCTGAAATGCTTTGTGAAGGCTGCCCACATAGCACTCCCATCTGGCAAAGGCTGTTAAAGCCTTTCACTCTCCTTTTTGCTTTTGTTTAAGGCTGTTGCAAAGCTGTGACATAATTTCTTTCCACCCTTGGTCCAAATGGCTCTATGAATGTCAAGTAAACTAGTTGCAAGATGTTAAATGCTATTGCACAAGTTTTGAGCATACTTTAAAAGTATAACTATCTGTCAGGCTCAGGCTGTCAGCGTCTGAGATCTTACCTCACCCTTGGAGTTACTCTCTTCCACAATAGAGAGGAATCTATCAATCTGACTTGGTGAAGGTGGAGTGAAGTCCTCTATCTTGATGTGGTGAAGCTGTAACTCTGGACATGTGTCATGGTTGGGTGGTTTCCTCTCAGAGAGGGTGACCAGGTGTTTGATGCCATTGTCCAACAGATACCTGTATTCACAGGGCATCCTGGGCATAGCCAGTCCAGCCAGCTTTCCCGGCTCCACCCAGGAGAAGTTGTGTGGAGCACTAGAAGCCATGAGTGTTCAGCTGAGGAGAGTAACCAGAGTTTATTATCATAAAAAAAACTTTTCTTTTTCAAGATAAAAACACTCCTGTGCGCTCGTAAGCACTGTCCATGCATCTGCAGATAGAAATAATGCATCTGAATATGGAAAATTTTAATTAAGCAGTAAACAGTCGTGATAGACAGGAAAAGACATCTACAGTACATACTGTCAACATTAGCATAATGCTACTGGCTTGGCTAGACAGTCCAGTGACTCACTGATCAGTTAGTTTGACAGCAGCACCTATTTAACATAAGTCACACGCCCGGTGTGGAAATACACGACACACCTCACACCTCACCTGACTACACATTTTTTTTTTAAATTTAGCTGGGAGATTAGAAAACTAAGACAAGCCAGCACCTAGCTTAAAGTTAGCTAATGCGCCAGGAAATGAAGCACGTCGCAGTTTTTGTAAACATTATAAACCCGAGAAATTCTAACAGTAGCAGAGACAGTCTATTACTGAACACAGCCACATAAATACCAAACAAAGGACCCGCGGTGTGACTCACGGTTTTGTGATGAATGAACGGTACTTGTTCAAGCCGCTGCTGCAGCTGCTGTCTGGCTTCCAGCTAGTAAGCTACGGGCTACGTTCAGTGCTAGCAGCTGCCTCAGACAGCCTATGAGCGTGGTAGATAGTTTCACCGGAGAACTACTGCAGTAAAAGTGCACAGATACGTTATATAACTAAGGCTGGATTAAGTCTGTCGCAATATTAGGTGAGACGGTGCCAGACAAATCCATCAATGAGGGGAGCAGCAGCTGTCAGGTCAGCTCTGAAAAGCAAAATCAACAAACTTAGCGTGATGGAAAATTAGCTGCCAGCTAATGACAGAGGAGCCTTCTGATTCCGGAAGAGCAGCACAAGCTTAACAATGTTATCATAAATATCAACAAAGATGCATGGATAGTGGCATAATACGCGTTAGATAATAGCCTGTTGGATGAGTTCTCTCAAGTCAGGATGGCCGAGCGGTCTAAGGCGCTGCGTTCAGGTCGCAGTCTCCCCTGGAGGCGTGGGTTCGAATCCCACTTCTGACATATACGTTTTCCCACACCGTTTACGTGTATGTTTTTGTTTTAGTGTTGGTGTTGAGTGATTATGTGTTTATGGCACACAGAATCATCAGTAACTGACGACTAAAGAAGTTCTATTTGTTATTTTTATTATTGTATAATATTGTTTTGTTTTTGTGTCACTATGGTTATTACTAACATTGTATATATGCCAATTCTATTCAAATATTTCTTCTTAAAATATTTAATATTTACATTTAAACATACATTACATATTTTTTTAATATTATTTTCTCGTTATTTTTCACCAGGACTACATAATTGTCAGTGGTGCTTGTCATTTTCTTTTTGTCCTTTTGTTAAATATCCTCTTTTTCACTATTTATACATTTTACACTAATGTGTTTCTTGGTTGTGTGTGTTTTTTAGTTGTATACTGTATGTAGCACCATGGTCCTGGAGGAACATTATTGTGTTTCATGTATCACCTGTACATGCTTGAAATGACAATAAAGAGCCTATCTATCTACCTACCTACATGCTATCATTATTATTGTACTCCTTCTTTTGGCTGCAGTGGGGTTGTGACAGCAGATCATCTGCCTCCATTTCACCCTATCTCTTGCATCCTCTTCCCTCACACCACGCCAGCCCTCATGTCCTCTTTCACTACATCCATGAACCTTCTCTGTGGTCTTTCTCTTCTCCTCCCTCCTAGCAGCTCCATCTTCAACATCCTTTGTCCAATGTATCCTCTATCCTGCCTCTGCCCAAACCAAATTATGTCCAAATCATCTCAACCTTGCCTCTCTGACTTTGTCTTGATCTGAGCTGTCCCTCTGATGTACTCATTTCTAATCCTGTCCATCCTGGTCACTCCCAATGAAAATGTCAACATCTTCAATTCTGCCACCTCCAGCTCCACCTTCTGTCTTTTTGTCAGTGCCACTGTCTCCAAACCATACATCATAGCAGGTCTCACTACTGTCTTGTAAACTTTCCCCGTCATTCTTGCTGCTATCCTTCTGTCACAAAGCACCCCTGACACTCGTCTCCACCCACTCCACCCTGCCTGCACTCTCTTCTTCACCTCTCTTGTGCTCTGTCCATTGCTTTGAATGGTTGCTCCCAGGCATTTAAACTCATTCATCTTCACTACCTCGACTCCTTACATCTTTACAATTCCACGTGCCTCCCTCTCATTAACACGTGTATTCTGGCTTGCGTCTATTGCGTCTTCTTCTTCTTCTTATTATTATTAATGATGATGGTGATGATGGTAATGATAGTAAAAATAATACATAATATAATAATGATGTAATAAATTATAACTTAGACATTGGACATACATTATGGATATTTGTATGCAGTTTTATATATTTATGTATAAACATATGTATGTTAATAATTATGTTTATTTACACATATACTTTTACCTCAGTTTTATTTATTTTTTTTGTTTTTCCTTCTTCTTTTCTCTTACTTAGTCCTTCGTGTCCGTGGGTTGGGGGAATAACATTTCAGTTCTGTACATTTCCTATACATATAGCAGAACTGATAATAAAGTTGACAGCCTATGACTGACTTTGACTAGTTTTGATTTCAGTGACCTTATTTGACTGACACAGCTATAGCCTGTTCTGAAGCTTTAATAGATAGAACTGGAATTCTTAAATGTAGCAATCTAGAAATTTGCTTTTTATCTTCAGAATGCAAATAATTAAAATTAGATACATTACTGCAGTGGTTCTCAAACATTTTTTGGCATTCCCCACTTCAGAAGCCAAAAAAGTTCATGCCCCACACCGCACAAAAATATGTCCTACATCCCAGAATTCAATCAATCACTGATAATTAAAATGCATCCATGTGGAATTTTACTTAAATAAAGGAGCATATTATCAGCATCAGCAAACATTTGCTTGGCTTTTTCATATAAAAACAATATCTGTTCACCTTATTTTTGCCTGATAATTTTTACCTTGTTGTTCAGTGGTTCCTGGCCCACCTCACAGTTTGAGAAACACTGCATTGTTTCATATTTCATCCATGCAGCTGCATTTTTAATTGCCTGCAGAGGGCAGCAAAATATCTATGCTATTGCTATTTCTAAAAATTGAAGAAAATATCCTTTAACACTGCCAGACACACTGCTGCAGTTTTACAACTTATGTTGTACTTTTCAAACTTTATTTTAAAGTTTAGTGGCAATCTCAAAGTTTGGGATGCCAAATATTACAAAGAAGTACTGGTAAAATTGTATTTCCATGAGGGTAAAGTTAATCTTGTGAAACCGGTGTCAGTTTGAGCAAAGCATGCAGATGTGATGTTTCCACAGAATAAAACTGGGGTATAGTTTGCATATATAATTACAAGCAATCTGGACAAAATGTTTTCACAAATCTAATCCCTTCTGAAAGCTCCAGTGTTTTCCACCAGTATCACTTATGTTCGAGAGATGTCCTTGCTGAGTCTGCATTGAATCGTTTTAATATTTTTTTTGTCACCTCCAGACTGAGTTTGCCTCAAAGGAAAGCCAGATCATCATTTGATCACTTCATGCAATAGTTAATGATACAAACACAAACATTCAGAACTCACAGCACAGCACAGTTTACTTGCTAGTCATTTTATACAAATAGTAGAAAGAGGGTTTGTATCTGAAGGAGACAAACTGCATCACATGTGCCAGACAGGCTAGATGTTCATACACAGAGACAGATTTTCAGAAAGGTAAAGGTGTAAATAGAGTCACAGAGTCCAATGTGTCAAACATCCCATTAAAAAAGCTTTCACTAACCTGTTGGTGTAAAAAAAGAGACTTCAGTAACCACAGAGCTATAGAAAGATATCTAGTTAAAGTTGGAATAAACACAAAAAAACAACTAAAAAAACATTCCAATATACAGGTGGCATCTAGTGGCAGGCGTAGTTTTATTTACTTTCCTACGGAGCTCAACCAACCCACAAACCATTTAACAGAACATCTGGAAGTCCCAAAACAACCACAATATATTTTTACTCTCATTTTATCTATTTTTTGTTTGTACACATCACAACCTGTCAACTTGGTAGGTTGACCAGTTGTCCATCATGTCTGTGGGTGGTTATCATCATCCCTTTTGTGTCATCTAAATGCGCAGACCCCTTCAACATGCCGCACACCCATTAAAAACAATCACAACCCCTTTAATGGTTACACTTTAACTCGAAGGTTTTAATTTTTGCACTTGTTAGGTGCCATTCGAGAAAGGGGGCAATAATCGCCGTGCCCTCTGACTAGAAGATTTCTACGGGTTTTGAACATCCATGTTCAAAGTCCCACACCGAGCAGACTGCTGAAGGGACACGCCGAGTTTACAAGATGGCACAGAAGAACTTCTTCTCCCTGAACGGATTCTCCGACGCTGGCACTGGCGACAGCAGGGGGTCCTCTTTGGCATGAGCTTCGCAGTATGACAACAAGTCCGCTGCAGCTTTAGATACCTGCAATTAAAAAATGCAATTAAAAAACTAAAAATAAGTGGTGGAAATAGACTAATTCAATTTCATTCAATGAGAAAAATGAGAAGACTGATGCTTCTCTCATATCTGTAAGGCAAATACAACATAGAGCTGCTAGATCCACGTTAGCTTAGATAGTTATAAAATAAATCTCACCACTTGGGACCACCTTGTCATGTCTTCAAACACTTATCTGAGCAGTTATGTTGAAGCATCAGCGTCATATCATTGTTCACAGACATTTAAAAATGGAATGCATATAACCATTAGTTAAATCTGTTAAAAATGCTCAAAGATATGCTGACTCATAGAACAGCTACACACTATAATCATTCTCCCAGAGATTCAACTTCAGGATTGTTTGAGTGCTGTGATTCTCTCCTACAAAGTTTCAAATGTAAAAACTTGGAGAAAAAATATTATGGGATCACTTATCTCTTACTGTATATGCTTGTATGTAATTAGTTTTCACATAACATTTTA
>VUQH01020033.1:24740-39909 GCA_015106775.1 Etroplus canarensis | reverse complement strand
ACCGTGCAAGGCAGTATTCAACAGTTACATGTATGCAAAATTGTTGTACCTTGATGTCACCTTCAAAGGATGAAGGTACCTTGAAGTGCAACATGTCTGGGAATGTCTTGAGGAGGGGAATGGCTTGTTGGGACACATTTAAGTTTAAGTTTAGGTTTCCTTGAGGAAGAAGTAGAAGAATCGAAGGGACGGGATACTAGTTGGTGGCGGTAATGCACTATTTTGTTGTTTGCCAAACCGCCAATAAAATTTACAAGAAGAAGAAGAAGATTTCCTTGATGTCAGTGTGTGTGATATGTGTGTGTAGTGTAGACATTGGTGCCTGTATGCTGTGAACGTTTTTGCCTCCTGTTGGAGTTATAATAAAGGAGTTACCACTGCAGTGGAGTTTTCATTTTTTGAAGTCTATTTACTATTCAACTCTGCACAAGAAATTTACAATAAATGATAAATGTCCATCTAAACATCCATTTGGAAAGGGAGAGAAATAAAACTAAAATATACTATATGGGCAAAAGTTTTAGGCCACCCACATGTTCCATCTACAGAATCTTTTATGACATCCCATTCTAAATCCATAGGCATAAATATGGATAGATGTCCATCCTTTGGCTCTATAACAGCTTCCACTTTCTGCAAGATTTTGGAGTGTGTCTTTGGGAATTTTTTCTCACTCATCCAGAAGAGCATTTGTGAGGTCAGACACTGATGTTGGGCGAGAGGGTCTGGCTCGCAATCTCCATTCTAGTTCATCCCAAAGGTGTTTGCTGCGATCGAGGTCAGTGCTCTTGTGGAGGCCAGTCAAGTTCTTCTACATCAAACCCATCCAAGCATGCCTTTATGGAACTTGCCTTCCCCAAATTGTTTCCACAAAGTTAGGAGCACTGAACCGTCCAAAATTTTTCTCTTCACTGGTACTGAGGGAGCCAGGCTAACCCCAGGAAAACAACTTCATAACGTTATCCCCCCTCCACCGAACTTTACATTTAACGTAGTACTGTCACCAAACCGTTCACCAAACTTAGACTCATCCAGATAGACAAGAATGTAAGAGACAGAAGGGTGATCTGTTACCTTCAGAGTCCAGGGATGCTGTGCTTCACACCACTCCATCTGACGCTTGGAATAGTTCTTGCTGATGTATGGCTTCCATGTAGCTGCTTGGCCAAGAAAACCCATGCCATGAAGCTCCCAGTGCACAGTTTTTGTACTGATGTTAATACTAGAAGAGGTTTTTAACTTTGCAATTATTGAGTCAGCAGAGTGTTGGTGACTTTTAGGGACTATGTGCCTCAGCACTCAGTGACACAGCTTTAAGTGGTCTGTCACTTAGTGGCTGAGTTGCTGTGGTTCCCAAATACTTCCACTTTGCAATAATACCTCTTACAGTTGATTGTGGAATATCTATAAGAGGGCAGAAATTTCATGAACTAACTTGCTGCAATGGTGACATTCTATTACAGCAGGATATCATGTTCAAATCCAATTAGCTCTTTAGACTGACCCACACTTTCACAAATGCTTGTAAACGCAGACTGCATGACTAGGTGCTGGATTTTATACACCCGTGGCAATGGGAATGAATGAAACACCTGAATTCAATGATTAAGAGGTATGGCCCAATAGTGTTGTCCATACAGTGTAGAAAAGGAAACCAAATTTGTTTTATGTTTATAAATTGTGATCTTAACCCTAGTCCTGCCAGCTATACAACCAGCTAGATGACCGGCAGTGAATGAAAACACCGGAAATGATCAATATATAGACGACTGGCAGTACACGAAACTTATCTGGGACGTCACTATATTGAGGTCCGGCAGTACTAGGGTTAAGAGAGGTCAAAATCTTTATAGCATAGAGTGGGCTCCACACACAGACAGTGGAGCCACTTTGAGTTGTGTCACATGATCTTGATCACATTAAATTATGCATTCAAATCCTAATTCTTTTTGTCAATATAAACCATAAAGACTTAACATGGTCCAAATAATTAAAATTTTATCTATTGTAAAAAATTTGTGAATGATTTGGATTCCTCCATCAGCTGTTGCAGAGGTTATCCAAGTGACTTTGGCTGTGTTGAGTGGCTATGGATAATTAATGAATCACAGCCACCCTCTGCAGCACCTACTGGACATGCGGCCGAACAATTTCTCTAACATCTGTTTCAGCTTTGCTGCCACATGGACAGATGTGGAGGTTTAGTTCCTACATTCATCTGAGCTCCTTGTTGTGTTGTGTTGGATTTTATTTTGTTGAACTCTTCAATTTTTTGTATATTGTATTGCTGCTGTAACATAGCAATTTGCCAACTTTTGGAATAAATAAATAATTTCTTTTTTTTTTTAATCTTATCTGTAACTCTATCTGCAGAGAAAGATCACGTGATACAAAGAAGGCTCCAGCTTTGGATGAGGATTTTTGTTGTCAGCTGTTCTTGCAAAGTAAATAATAATCTTTTTTTCTCTCTCTGGTGCAGTAAAATAAGAGCTTCTTACCACTGCCAATGATTTTATTTTTATTTTCTTTCTAAGATTAATAAAATAAATATGAAGCCTCATGTAATTTTTAGTGGCAAGTGCTCCATCTTTCTCTTTTTCTTTCTGATATAAGGCAACAGCATTAGTTAGGGAGGGGTGATTAGAGAACTGGAAGGTTCAGTCAGCACTGACCCTTCCTTACCATGCCACCAACATCTATAATCATCTCCTCTGTTCAGAGGCCAGCAGGTCAAATTGCAATAAAACCTGTAGTTCAGCAATAGTTGATTGGTATTTGTATTTGTACTTCTGGGTTAAGATACCCTTCATTGTAATTTTGTGCTAGTCAGCTTTCCACACTAGTGGAACTCTATGGGGAACACGTTGTGTTCATTAAGGGCGACCTACTGCCATTTTTACCAGCTGTGACGCAATCAGGGAAGAAGCCTTCTGGTACTACAGTGATGTATCATTAAAGTACTACATTTCTGTTCTCAAATATGGTAGAGCTGCAATCAAGAACTTTTCATAACTGGTTCAGTAAGTTCAGGGTCAGTGAATCATTGTTGTAAGGCAGGTAATTAATTAGACGACTTTAAAAAATGTTAGCTTTTACTTTGGATTTTTCTTTTCCATCTTACTCTAATCTGATAATCAGGGAGCAGGGAGAGACTCAGAGGATCAACACAGCTGTCTAAAAAAGTAAATGAAAAGTATAATGAATACTTTTAAAACTCAAGCTGTTATAATAAACTGCTCAATAGGCTAACTTCACCATTCTGAGCCTCTTTTTAAAATACAGTAGAGCTGTTTTATGCAAACAGAAAAATACATCTTCAAACTTGTCTTAGGAGAATAATGTGAATCTGGACCAATTTTGCATTTTGAGTTTGTTAACACAAATTTTAATGTATTTGTCCTCAAAAATAACAATAACAGTCTTACACTGTATACAACAGTTTACAATAGTTCCAATTTCATGTTGGCGTATATGAAAAGCTTTGCAAAGAGATGTAAATGTCACACATGTGTTAAAAACAAATATAACGTAAATCCCTTCTATTTTTACTATTGATCTCTATACAGGTTTGAACTGGCCTGACGTTCCCGCTTAGACAGCTTCACTTAGGTGACTGGAGGAGACGCCCAGAAAAAGGCAGACAAACCTGTTTTCTGCCATTTGAAGTAACCTCAAGGTTTCAGCCGCACACAGTGTGGCTCAGTGCAAGTCCCAGCGGTGACGTTTAATGAATGTTTTCATGCTCAAGAACAGCTGTGTGTTATAAAACAGGATCCAAGCTGTACAAAATACCATTACATTCTCTGCACTGGTTTCATATTATAATGTAAGGGCACAAAGTGTTGCCTTCTTTACAACTCATATGGTATACATACAGATGTGGAGACCATTCACTTTTATACATTATCAATTTCATAATCTGAAATTCCAAAGTATATTTATCTACACATCACATTGGATGATTGACTTATCATTTACATCCAAATAAAAACCACAGGTGTTTGCTTTGATTAACAATAATAATGGATGGAACAGCTTATAAAAGTTGATTTCTAATGTGTACAGTACACACACACACACACACACACACAAAATTCACATGTCATATATTTAAATGGTGTCACCTTACTCATCTGTAGCTGATGGCAGTTCAGGGCCCTGTTCTTCAGATGGAACTAATTCAGACTGGCATACTGTTATCAGGTTACAATAATCTGGTTTAGTGTCATAATCTGGCTCTCTTAAGCAGTTAATCCCAGATTAAGTTTTTGTGAAATGTACACTGTTTAGAAACCATGATCAGTGTTAATATTATTGACTGAGTCCTGATCATGTGATTGCACTAACATGCACCACCAGATATGCAATCACAAGGAGAGAGGAGTTGAGGCAACAGGCATTTAATAAAACTGGAAACATTCTTGCTTCTGAGCAAATGATGCCAATTAAATATGACATGTGGCACAACTGCATCATCTGTCCATTGTTTTATTACAGCCTGCCTCTGTATTTTATGATCTCTGTCAAATGAGCATTAAAACAGTGCTAATGGCAACTTTGATTTTTCATATTTCAATTCATTCAGAAATTTGGCATCATGTGTGGCTTGCCTCTTTTATATCACATGCACAGAGAATTTAGCAAAGTATAGACCTGTGTATCTTCACTCATAGCTCTTCAGGCAAGTCTATTCCTCCTTGTTTATCTCTTCTGTGCATATAAGAACATCAAGTGAGGTGAGTATTCAGATCAGGTAACCTGAGGAAGACTGCTGGCCCCCACAGAACACCTGGTAAGGTGCTGAAAGCGTGTGCTGACCAGCTCTCGCACGTGTTCACCAGCATCTTCAACCTCTCCCTGAGACTAGCTATTATTCCACCTTATCTAAAGGCAGCCACAATCATTCCTGTCCCCCCAAAAAATCCACAACTGACAATCTTAACAAATACTGCCCAAGGGCACTCAGATCTCTGGTGATGAAATGCTTTGAGAGGCTGGTCTCACACCACATAAAGACCTGCCTTCCTCCCATACTTGACACACACCAGTTTACCTACAGATCAAACAGGTCAACTGAGGATGCAATAGCCACACGCTGCTGAGCCAACTGGAACACCAGGGTAGCTATGTAAGGATGCTTTTCAATGACTATAGCTCAGCCTTCAACATTATCATCCTGGACATCCTAGTCAGCATACTGTTTGACTTAGACCTCCCTCCACTCTCCTGTGCCTTGATAAAGGACTTCCTCACAATCTGTCCCCAGACAGTTAAACTCGGCCCCCACCTCTTCTCCACCCGCTTACTCAGCACTGTGTGGTGGGCCCCCTGCTGTTTGCCCTCTACACCCAGAACTGCAGTCAAACCTACCCCAGTAACACCACCATCAAATTTGCTGATGATACCATGGTGGTTGGACTCATCTCAGAGGGGGATGAGTTTGCCTACAGATGAGATCCTGAAATTGCCAGCTTGGAGTTCTGCAAACAACCTGATGCTGAACACCATGAAGATGAATTAACTCATCCTTGACTTCAGAAAAAACAGCGTAGTTCACTTCCTGAGAGTGCTCAGAAAGAACAATCTGAGTCAGAAGCTGCTGGAGACTTAATAGACTCTATGCCCCACCTTTCATGTGGTAAATGTTACATTCACGGGCGGGTCATGGTTGCAGAGATAAAGTGATTTCAAATCGGGTCCATCTTTTTGAAACACCCTGTACATCTCCCGCTATCTTTATGAGGCCAAAACCATTCTGAAGGCATCTTGGCTTTCACTGTTTCACCTGTTGCCCTCTGGCAGGCACTGCAGATCAATCAGATCAAAAACAAACATACTCAGGGACAGCTTCTTTCCCACAGCCATAAAGACACTGAACCAAAACATGCACTGACACTCCTGTCTCTCCCCCTCTGTGCAATAATTCAGCCAAGTGCAATATTTGTCCATATTGTGCAATAATTTCCTGTGCTATACACTTCCTATACCACATCCCACTTTGTAAACAGTGTTTGTGTTTATGTATATATTTAAGTACATATGGGTATATATGTGTGTGTGTGTGTGTGTGTATACATGTATATGTGCAATATATATGTAATGAGCATATGCATATACATTTTATTAATACTTACATTTATTATGCTCAGCTTAAATACATGTTTCTCCTTGCATATGAAGGTGTAGCTGCTCTGCAATTTTGTTATACTTCTATAATGAGAATAAAGAGAAAAGTTTGGCAATATTCTCCTCAATGGCCATTTTAGTGACTTTTGATTAGTAATTACGGTCTATGTATGAAGATGAAACCACTCACATGCATGTAAGATGCATCACCAATCTTAGCAAAGAGAGGTCTATAATTATTCACTTAAGCTTTAATCTTTAAATGTCAAATTCCCATTTTAAAGTCCATTTAAATGCCACAAGTTCCAGCTCTGCTGTTCTTAACACTGTGAATTTTATGGTTTAATTAGTGTCTTTTTGGCCACCATACTACCATAAATTCTGTTTCGTCTGTTTTTCCAAGCGCTAACTTTTTTTGGTTTTGTTATGTTTAACTTTATTATCTGTAACTATTTATAATGAAAATACAAAAGGTAAAGGCTTTCCATTGTGCTTGGTGATGTAAGGCTTGCATGAGTTACTGTGGTTTCTAAATGCTTCCGGTTTGCAATAATACCACTTACTGTTGATCAAGGATTATCTAGGAGGGAAGAAATTCCATGAACTCACTTGTTGCAAATGTGGCATCCTATTACAGTACAACATTTGAATTTGTTGAGCTCTTTGGAGTGACCCCTTCTTTCACAAATGTTTGTAAAGATTGCATGGCTAGCTACCAGATTTTATACATCTGTGGCAATGGGACTGAATGAAACACTTGAATTCAATGATTAAGAAGTGCAGCCCAATACCTGAGTCTTTATAGAACATTATTTCATCTCTAAGCTCTGGTACAGTACCAATGCACAATGAATGTGTCTAAAAGGATGCAACTGTACTTTCAACTGTTTGGTTGATTGAATATACTTGTTGTAAGCTGCACTGGATAAAAACTCACTTTACAATCATAGTCCAGATGACCATACTTGTACTTTCTTTTAATGATTTTCCAAACAACCAATCATCAAATGCAGTGAACATTCAAGTCTCTAGTTATATTAGGTTCATATGAAGAACAGGGCCCTCATGCACTCAGCATAACAGCTCGTATGTGCTGAATGCATGTTATAACAACTTTTTTCTAAGCCTTTACCATAATTTTTCACTTACACGTGTAACAACAAAAAATGAAGATCTTAAAAAATAGCAGTCATAAATATTAACAGTGTTGTGAAGATCATATGGACCTATTTTATATAAGGCATTAAAAGAGCACTAATCCCAGTTATTTTTTTGTTATTCTTAAGACTTCTCATCTATGATACAAGCACGATTTTCCAATAATATATAAAATTCATTTGGAATATTTAGTTTAAACATAAAAACAAACATGATACTAGCTATTAAAATGGTCTTCCTCTTAAGTCCATCATGTCAAAATTAATGCATGTTTCCCTTTAGTCGATGTCTTATTCTGATGCTTTTCAACATAAAAATATACTAAAATTGAGTGGTATACCCCTTTAAGAAAATTTCCCCCAACAAGTCTGGTGTTGCTGAGTGTTGGCATCTCTCAGATGTAAACAATTCTAATGTAACAAAAGTGTAAACAATGGTGAAGATCTCGATGGCAGACGCTGGTTCAGACATTGGTTATTTCAACACTCTTGTAGGTGTGCACTGGGCTGCCTTTAGCACGGGGAACCGCCTGCACTCTGGCCTCTCTGGGCAGAGAGCCGCAGCTGCCGTGGAAGCCCAGGCCTCGCTCTGCAGAGTGGCTGTTTGCACGTAACCTCAGTGGACTCTGGGGGGAAATAAAACAAAACAAAAAGAAACAACAATGTGGAGTTTCTTTAAAGACAAAACACTGTTCCCGTTAACAAACTATGAAATATCCTCTTCAACATTACCAGCTAAGACAAATAAATTACATTATCAAAATCCAAATTGTAGCATTCTGATATCTTGTACCGTTATTTACTCAATTATTGTTTCTTATTTGCAGAATATTAATTTTTATAGTATATGCATATCCTTATTATTTTAGTATAAGCAGCAAATTTTTAAGTAATTCCCACAGCTTCCTCCCGCACTCCAAAGATGTGTAAAGGGGCTATGTTAATTGCCAATTCTAAATTGACCATAGGTGCAAATGTGAGGATGAATGGTTTTCTTTCTCTCTGACATAAAGTCTGTGTTGGCCCTGTGACTGGACTGGCCAGGGTGTACCCCACCTTTCACCCCATGACAGCTGGGATAGGCTCCAGCACCCCCTGTGACCCTGAATTGAATAAGCAGAAGAAAATGGATGGATATAATATGCGACAGATGTAAAACTGAATTGCTTATATCTAGTCGGTTGTTGGTCAAAGGTAGTGGGTGCAGTTGGTACCCATTCATTAGTCATCTTAAAGTAATAGAGAACATGTTTCATGTAAAGAGATAAAAAAAGTAATAGTTTAGATGATAAAATAAAAGGGTGCTATTCAGTAAAAATATTTATAATATTTCTTTGCACTTGTTGTCATGCTGCAGAGTGGATTTGAGACTAATTGGCTAGAAGACTGATCAATAAGATTTTCAGCATTGAAAGTTCTTAAAACTTTTGTAGTTTACTGTATATTTCAGCCTTTAATATTTGAAAAACATCACTAATACCTTTCCTAATCTTCTCGTAGATATCCTCTCATCAGCAAAGCGGTTAACAGCCACAGGCGAAGACAAACTGATAACATCAGTGCCCTGCTCTGTATTACTGTAAACAAAAGGCATTACAAGACAGTGATGTCTGTGATCACATCTGTAATAACTTGTTCAGGTAAAAAAGTATCTGGAGAATAAAAACATTCCCACATATCAAAACGGGCTGAAAAGTTTTTAATCTACCTGAAAGGGACAGCAAGGGATTTCATTTCTTCATACAGGTGTCGATGCAGCATGTGTTTGTTGCTGGGGATGCCCAGGGCTTTGGCCATAGCGTCTGTGTCAAAGGACTGATCCAGAGTCATCACTGCACCATGAATCCCTTTACCCTGAAGATTGTCTGCAAACTCCTGAGCAGCACAACAGAGAAGCAGAAGATTAGAGTGATGTAACAGGCTCAGTTTGTTCCTGAGTGAGCTGTAGTCAAAAATAAGTCAAAAAGCAAAAATAGTTTCTTGTCCCAAAAGTTTAATTTGATAGCAATTACACGTAAACCATAAAAACACTTGTACAAACAGAAACAATTTAGTTTTGTCTTTGTGGGCCGTAAGTGTTCACTACAAGCTGCCCAAAATAAATATGTCAGTTTACTAAAAACTGAAACTTTACTCACTGTGATTGTAGACCTAGAAAAACCCTCATGTTGTGTGGTCTGTTTCACATTACTGTGTATACTCTACTGTTATTCTTCTGTATTCTTTCAGCAGTGTGAGGCCTCAAAGCAACAAAGCTGTCATTATTTTTGAGGGATTCTTAAAAACTCATACTTTGTGGTATCTGGTTCCAATCTGGCAAAGAACTCCAGCACAGAGGGGAATGCCATCGCTGACCGCCCCACCCACCTTGAGGTCTATGTCTCTGATCCACTTCATCACTCTGTGACATGTCCAAACAATGGGATCCCGGTTTTGGTGCTCACATTTTGTCCGCCGTGCCTGCAGGGCCTTTGAAAACACCACACAAGGATAACAGTGCGAGGACTAATGTGGCAGAAGCCAGTGAAAACACAGAAAGAGATCACAGAAGGCTGAAGACCTGCTGAGATAATGGAGCATTACAAGCTTCTGTGTGGCTCCAGCTACAGCAGATAATAATGGAAATCGCGTCTATTTTTGTCAGTGCAGCTGAGTAAAGGTTTATGCAAAGCAGTGATTGAGGAAAGACTGCTAAATAAAACATCACTCATTTATATATTGTTTTATAATATATAGTCTGACCTCTTTATCAAAGCTGAGCATCTGTAGCAGCTGGATTGCCAGAAGTAGACTGGTCTGATGGAACTGGTCACTGATATTCAGAAATCTCTCCAGGTCTCTGCGGCTGAAAGAGTTCAGCACTCGTCCATCCACCAAGTGAGTCTGAAAGGTCTGAGAGTATTGGGGCAGTCCCACATCACTGAGCCATGATGTTGCAACCCAGTGATGATCCATCTCAGATGCTTTTGATAATCTGAAAGATGATCAGACACAGATCAGGAGAAGTGGAAGATTGGAAGCATTATATAATTATTACTAATGCACTGATATTCGAAACAGAATTAGCTATTGCAGATAATTCAGAGGGAGCTTAAACTATTACTATTAATATTCTTTTGGGCAGTTTAATTTGTAACCATAAATCATTTTTGATATGCTTACCATTTGTTTTTATTCAAATGATAATATGCTAATTAACTATAGTTATAATGCTGTCAAACATTGTAAACATCAAATATTTTAATCTGCACTGTGATGGAGTAGAGGTATTAGGGCACATTAAAGAAGTAACACAAGTCTCAGCAAATTCACCCCAAGCTCACACCGCGCAATCTTCTTCTTCTTTTGAAGGGTTCCCACTCCTTCACCTACCTCCATTTCCCCCTAACCCATGCATCCGTTTCTGTCACACCAGCCCTTTTCATATCCTCCTTCACTACATCCATGACTCTTCTCTGTGGCCGTCCTCTCTTCCACCTGCCAGGCAGCTCCATCTTCTTCCTCTGGACATGTTCAAACCATCTCAATCTTGTCTCTTACTTTGTTTCTCAACCATTTACCCCAAGGTGACACTGTGTGATGATTTGGGTTTGTTTTGCAGCTGCGGGACCGGGCACCTTGCCGTTAGTGAGTCAACCGTGAACTCCTCCTCCTCTAAAGTATTCTTGAGTCAAATGTGAGGCCATCTGTGTTACAGCTAAATCTTGTCCAAAATTTGTCACACAACAGGTCAATGATCTAAAGCTCACCATCTATCTGTCTGTCTGTCTATCTATCTATCTATCTATCTATCTATCTATCTATCTGTTGGTCTGTCTATTTAAAGATTTTTTAAAGAAGGATTTGTTCAGACACTATTCAAGCCTTGATTTATAGAACCAACCAACAATCACCCTTTTAAGTGGATAATGCAACATTATTTAACTGGTAAAATGTTACAGTGATATCTACCCATAGTGTCCCCCCCACAGGACTTTAATGCCAACAGTTACATTACACTGCTGCTGATCAGTAATTACACACACAGCTTTTTTCCTACTGCATCATTTGGCTATTACTCACCCCTGGTCCCCTTCAGCTCTTCTGTAATCCTCAATGGCCAATCTTATTTTCCTGCGATGAATTGGATTACTGATGCCCAGACCCAGCTCTAAATCCTCATCTGTCAGGCCTAGAAGCACCTAAAGAGCACAAATCCAGTTTTTTATCAAACAAGGACAGCACCAGAATATGCCCATCTGCTAACATCACTCTTTGCTTTTGTGTAACAGGTAAACACACAGCAAAAGCATCATGCACCAAAGGTATACCTTTCCACTTTTGACGTTTTCAGAGCAGGCTTGGATGTACATGGGCATTCCCATGACAACCTCCAGCCAGGCCTGGACTGCACCTGCCCTCCACAGTGACATGCATGTGTTTCGAGTCAGCTCCGCCTGTTGGAGGCGGTCCAGCTGCTCCTCTCCATCAGACAGGCTTTGCTGTGTGAGGCTATCAGAGTCTAGATTGGTCAGGAGAAGTTATGGTGTGGCATACAGGAGAAGTTCATAGTCAGATGGATATGACAATCAAAACAAATGACTCATCTGGAGACAATCAGGGCATCAGAATAAAAAGTACTGTTTCTACCTCAATGAATAACAATATGCGGCAAGAGCTGGGATGATACACTACAGTATTAAAGTTTGTATTATATCAAGAGAAGGAATTTGAAATCAATCATCATACAAAATTAAAAAGAAATTTTGTTCAGAAGGTTCCACTCTGTAACCACCAGATGGTGCCAGATTAACTCATTGGAAACACATCCAGCCTCTTTGAACTGACTTTTTTCAAAAGCACATACAACTGCACACCCAAGTGCATTTAAACAGTAATTTTGCCTTAAATTCAGTTTTTCAGTCAGTTTTACAACTACAGTTCAAATGTTTAGTAAAAGATTAAAATACTAGTAACTATCTGACGCTTATGAGGGGACTTCAGACCATCAGGATAATGTATTAGAGACAAAGGGATTATTCATAAAACATCATGCTTCTGCCCATCAACCGCCCATCTCAAAAACAGGAAACATTGATTTATACGGAACCGACGAATCCAGAATGAACTCTTGATTCGTCTCTACATGCGGACAAAAAGGCTGCATGCAAATTCCACCATCTTTCAATTTTTTTTTTCAATGGACATGACTGATATGAATAATCCCCAGAGTGCAAAAACAGACAGCTGGTAATCACAGATGAGGAGTTACTCACTGGCAGGAGAGAGTTGCCATTAAATATGGCAGAAGGAGAGGGAGAGACATGTTAGACTGGGACACAAGAACAAGATTACTCATGGAACAGAAAACTGCTACATTGGATGTATTCAGTTACTGGTTTTATTTTTAAAATAAGTTTTCATTTCAATTATAATTCACTTTGAAAATGCTAAAACCTCCTCAACATCTGGCTGCGACAACAGCAGCAGATAAATATTTGAAGTTACTTCTTGTTTGTCTCATTTTTTAAATAAAATACTTCAATAGATTTAATCTTTTATGCAACCTTTTCTAAATTACAAACATTTAACAGATTTATTAGAGCCACATTTGCAAAAACTGAGGAGGGATTTTATACAAACAAAAGTAAAACAGTAAAAAAAAAGAAAAAAGGGAGGACCATGCATTCATAATGCAAGGAAAGATAACTTGGTAAAAGGGGTAGGGCTACACAGGAGCAACACAGGATTGCAGAGATTATTAATTTGGTTGACAATGAATGGATGTCTAATCAAAGCAACACAGAGGGATCATGCATGTGTTTAATGCACATTCCTTTGACTTATATTGGCACGTTAGATAGCTCTCTGTAAGAAATGAGTCAGACATAAACTATGTTACGAGGCTAGGGCTAACAGTGACAGAACGGTTTTTTGAAAGGAGTCTTAATACTTTGGCACTTGCACATTGTTTTGACAACAGGTGAAAGAGGCGTGCCTGAATATGCATCACTCTTAACTTTCTGATAGTTTTTTCTTGCTTATTCAGGTCAGTGCAATTATACATTTTCTACAGAAGACTGACTCTAAAAACCCTTAATGGCCAGTCAGTAATTATAGTAACTAAGAGCATTATTTTCATTATAAAAAGGATTAGAAGATCTCCACAAAAACCTCCCTGCCCCTCACAGTGGTGTATGCTGTGAATAAATTGCTGTGAGCCAGCATTTATATAGCTAGGATGGTAATCCTGTAACAGTAATGCATCTTGAACTACTTTTTTAAAAAAACAAAACTGGGCCAATTAAACTCCAAGATTTTTTTCTTTTTGGAAATCTTGTAATATCTACATTTTCATAGTAAGAAATGGGCCTGTAAGGCTGGGAATAAGAGAACTTAGATGTTATAAATGATGATAAAAGCAACGGTAAAGTAACAAAAAGCAAATGGCATTTACAATAAAACACTAGTTTCACAATAGCTCCTATTTACATATGAACAGCAGTACTTCAAGTCTCCAGTTATAAAAAAACATAACATTATGACATTTAAGATAATACAGCATAAACATGTCTACACATAAGAATAACCCCATATATATATTTATATGCATGTAAACATATATACATATGCATACATGTACAACTATAAATATATATCTAATTTACAAACATACAATTTTAGGGCAATATACTGTACATTTATGGGGAGAGCAGTCACTTTAAGGGCTTTTCTTTAAAATTCAACATCCTTCGCTTCCAGACAAACCCACAAACATAACAGTCTTCACACACAGTTAAAGCCAGGTAGATATCTACAAAAACTCACACACTTGCGCTCACACACTCGGCATCACCAGTCGGCATCCTCCTCTATGTAATAATCAGGGGTGGCTGTACCATCAAACAAGCCGGGATCCAGTGACTTGCGCTGCTTGCCCCGAGCGAACACCCGTGACAGGGATCCCAGTGTCATCTTCTCCTTTTTCTTCTTACGCTTTTGGTCCTCCAGGTCCTCCATGGACTGAGCAGAGGAGACAGGAAACTCAAGTTACCCAGCAGTGTTAAAGCCATGCTGTAGCTGCACAATTTTAGAAATGTGCTTTTTCACTTCCTTGATGAGAGTGAGAAGAGAAGTTTGATAATACTATGTACATGTCTGTACAGTAGGGTAGAATGGGGTTGGATGATCCAGTGATATAGTGAACCAACTGGACCTTTACAATAACACAAGCTTTTTGTTATTTGACCTTAAATTTATTTTCCATTTAAAATGTATGTCTTGTTTTGAAGGAATAACTATGTGGCTCAAGTGATAAGCTAGTTTTATTCCACATAAGGCTGTTTTTTGCATCACAGGTAACATTAGTCTCACATTAGTATTAATTGATCTCAGTTGAAAAAGTTGTATCGGATATGTTTTCGAATTGGCTGGGTGCTCTTTTTTCAAATTGAGCAAAAACCTCAAGTTCAACTGATGGTCCATTTAAAAACATATCAAATACTTCATGTTTCAACTTGTGTTGCATGCCAGCAATAACATTTCATATTTATCTCCACCAAGGATGTTATGTTTTCACCAGTGTCTGTCTGTCTGTCTTTGTACAATATTCCTTAAAAAGTCAGACCAGATTTGCCTTATTTACTGTTTTTGTTTATTTATTGAGAGTGGGGTGTGGAATAAGGAACAAACTTAAATTTTGGTGGTAGCCTGGATCACAATCAGGATCCAGGATTTTTTAAATGATTTTTTTAATACTCCAGGACAGGGGCAATTTCAAAAATATTGTTCCAGCTCCAGAAATAATTACCATACTGTCTGCATAAAATTACAGTACATCTCCATATGGGCTATCATTGTTATTGTCATGTATAATTCACATTGTGCCCAGCTCTAACAGGATTACT
>VUQH01020033.1:1450-24720 GCA_015106775.1 Etroplus canarensis | reverse complement strand
ATACAAGATTACAAGAAAAAAAAAAAAAAAAAAAAAAAAAAAAACAAAAAGTAAAAAAAATAAAAAAAAAAAAAAAAAAAAAAAAAAAACAGAGCCAAGGTGGCAACAATTAAACATGAAAGAAATAATCCAACCTGATACCTATTTCAAAATTTGGGGAAAAAAGAAGCAAACTTATGAACTATAAATATTATCAAACAACCATTTCTTACTATAATAATCTGTGCATCAAAACATTCCTAAATTTTTAAAAGAACATCTCACCAGATATAGATATTTTTAACTCCTCATAATAAAGATAGTACAAAAGAAAGTGTAATCCTTCCTCAATTTCTAATAATTAACAAAATTTGCCTGGTCCATCATTTATTTGAATATTTATAATTTGCCAACTTCAAGCTCAAGAAGAAGGATTCCTGTTTGTAGCTGGGTGGGTGGGTAGGTACTTTATAGACATACTCAAAACTGGACCCATCAACACATATGGGACACAACATCAGCACATACAATTTTAAAAATAAAACAAGAAACAAAAACGGGAGGAGTGATCTTTGACTTCTTGTCAAGTGTGCAGTAACAGAGCCCAGGACTGTAGTTTTGCTTAATTTGAATACATGCTCATAATTTTGGCTTAACAAAATATCTTTAAATGATTTGTCTTCAAATATATTAAGTAAGTTGCACTTAATTTTGTTTAAATACTAAATTATTATATTACAAATATTCTAGTTTTCCCAAAAAAGGTGTAGCAGCTTTACAATGTCATTATACATTGTATAATGACAATAAAAAGACTTCTATATTATGTCAAACATAACTAAGAGTGTAAAGTATCAAACAAATAATCTATGAACGTACCTTCAGCTTGTATTCTCCCCAAGGGGTCGCCACAATAGACAAATCTGATTGTAGTCACTTGCACTCAATTTAAAACTTTGATGTCATTTCCTGAATGGCACACTTGGCATCTTCATGTTTCAGAATAGTGGACAAATTGTTTTAATTATTATTTCATGAACACCAAAAAATTGTAGGACCATCAGAATGGAGGGTTTAAAAATTCTTTTTATAGTTTATACTTTTGACTTTAAATTATAGTCGATAAACTGGTTCATTTTTTATCCCACTCAATGAACTGGATCATCATAACATTTAACTTGGGGCAATCTGAGCCACAAGAGCCCTTTTTGGGGATCACATATTTTGCAGTCTGTTTGAGTAAGGCACACCTTTTGACAATAAACTGCACTTCATTAAACACACAGAAGCCATCTACAAGAAGGGCCAGAGCTGTCTCTCTTTTCTGAGACGACTTAGGTCCTTCAGTATCTGCTGGATGATGCTCAGGATGTTTTATGAGTCTGTGATAGCCAGTTCCATTCTCTATGCTGTCTATGCTATGTGTTGGGGCAGCAAACCAAGGGTAGCAGACACCGACAGACTCAACAAACTGATCTGTAAGGTCAGTAACATTGTGGGTTTGGAGTTTGATTCTCTGACAGAGGTGTCAGTAAGGAGGATACTGTCCAAGTTAAAGACAATATTGCACAATCTTTTTCGGCTTCTCTATGATGTGCCGGACAGACACAGGAGCATGTTCAGCAGAAGATTATGGCCATCAAACTGTACAACTGTTTTTTTGACCATATCTGTATATAGTATTTAAGGTGACATATTGCACTTTCTACATCAGGCTTGTTTATTCTTATTTAATTTTCTATCTTTAAAATACACCAATCAGGCATAACATCATGACCACTGGCAGGTGAAGTGAATGACACTAAATATCTCTTCATCATGGAATATATTAGGCAAAAAGTGAACAGGGCCAAAATATGATGGCTAGATGACTGGGTCAGAGCATCTCCAAAACTGCAGCTCTTGTGGGGTGTTCCCAGTTTGCAGTGATCAGTATCTATCAAAAGTGGTCCAAAGAAGGAACAGTGGTGAACCGGCGACAGGGTCATGCATGGCCAGGGCTCACTAATGCATGTGGGGAGCAAAGGCTGGCCCGTGACGAGTTACTGTAGCTCAAATAGGTTAGGACTGTTTTGGCAACAAAAGGGGGACCAACATGGTGTTTGGCTGGTGGTCATAATGATATGCCTGCTCGGTCTTATTTAACTTAACTTTGATTGTTTATGGGACAATTGCACTTTTTATGTATAGGTTTATATACATATTTATTATATACATATTTATTTGTTTATACCTAATGGAGCATCTGGACCCCAAGCAATTTCCCCCCTGATTCTTAATGTTTCAATTCAACATCTAATAGAGCCTAAAGTTAAAACATGCACACAAGCACCTATAAACATTTTAAATTTGTAGTTATTGTCTGTTTAGTTAATCAGGCCTATAACTTGAAATGTACTGAGACTACCTGCAGCTGTCAACCTCTCTTTCCGGTCTTCTTGCATTGTTAAGCTAAGTTGCTGACTGTACAGTAGCTTCATATTTACTGCAGAAGCGAAAAAGCTTCTCATAAGATTAGACATGAAATATACAGCTTTGAAAACAACTCCACCACCAGCACTAAGCAGACAGGCAGATCCATGAGGCTGACAGGACAGAGGAACAGACACAAACATGAAAGGACAAAGGCGCTAACAGAAGATTGTGAAGGTAAGATTACTTGGTCAAGTGGGCCAGGCAGCTCTTACATTGCAGAGGGAATGCGTCCGATGACGGGGTGAGTTGATGTCACTTGGTGTTGATGAGCGGTCCCCGTCAGCTGCAGAAGCATCAGAGATCACAGAAGGCTGGCGAGAGTGGCAGGGGCTGATCCTAACCACAGCTGAGGTGTCACACAAACACACACACATCCCAGTGTTTCAAAATCCCACAGTTAGTATGAGAAACCTCCATGAAACCCTGTGTTAGTATGCTGAGTCTGCAAAAGCAACACCAAGTAGCAAAGCGACTGCAAGGAAAAACAGACAAGAAAACCTACCCTGTCTGTCTGAGGTGTGTCCGTGGTAGAGGGTCTGTTGGCTCTGACGAATGGCAGCTGTGAGCGGCAGGTCAGCCTGCATCACCCACTCCTGACTCCCATTCACCACGGGCTCTGTCGGCATGGCCAGTGAGTGGCGTTTTGGTACGTCTTTAGTCAGAGTGGCCAGAGACTGCTTTGCCTACGAATTATGAGGAAAAACAGAACATGAGCATGAACTTAAAGTAGAACAAAGAGGGCCACAGAGATTAACATATGCTTTAAAAAAATCTTTTCAAATACCTCACATAAACTTACATAAGCGTGGTATAAATACATGAATGTATGAACAGCTACACACACAAATGCACGCTAAAGTTTAACTAAAGATGGGATTTTTAAGGTTGAAGGATAATGCTGGCAATGTTTTTTCTTCTAATCTATATACTGCACAAGTATACTTGCAAGGATCAGTATACATAGTATACATATACACAGTGGGTAGACTGTGTAATCAAAGCCTGACAGACTATTCCTTATCCTTTTGTGCCACACTTCCACTGCCATCCGATAGCTATTACAAACACATCTGGGTGCAGCACTGAATGCCAGCCATGAAAACGCCAACTGATTAGTTTGAATTAATTTGAATTCATTTGTTCTTTTGTTGCAAATTCCCACATGAGGACCAAATGAATGCTACACAGCTAAGAGTAGACCCAGACAAATAGAATGCTTAGGTTTGAGTAATGTTTGCAAAAAAACAAAAATGCCAGCATATACAAGAAAGAAACTATATCGATGAAACACAACACTGAAACCTCCTGGGGCTCCCTTGCCCTACCAAAACAGCTTTGACCCATGAGGGAATAACACAGGACCTCTGTTGGTGTCTGTCATTGGGATATTGACAGTGGATCCTTTAAGTCTAGTCAGTTTCAGGGTGGAGCCTCCATGGATCGGGCTTGTTCTGGCACATCCTGTCGATTCTCAATCAGATTGTTATCTGTTAAGTTTTTTTGTGCTTTGTTGCATTCCTCTTGCTTTTCCTGATTAGTTTTAGGGGTGTGGTTGGGTGCATAATCCTTCTGGTGGAGGCAGCTGCCATCAGCAAGCATGCTTACAATGAAGGGAGCATATTTAGTCTATAGCAATGTTTAGTTTGGTGGTATCTGTCAAAGGGCTTCAAGCAGAGCCTTGCAATGTAACAAGATGATCAATGTTATGCTGTGACTGATCAATGTGCAATTCACCTGTTTTAAACAGCAAATGGTGCAACAGCAGGATCTATTTATGGGGTAAGCTGACAACTAAAAGTTGAAGTTGGACAACTGACATTATTATTATATAGCATCAAAAAACAGAACAGATTTTCCCCAGAACCAAAAATATTCATTGCTTTCCACACAACTGTCTTATTAAAAGCCTCAGAGGGGATAGAGTGGAAATGAGTTTAGTGGTAGAGGAAATGGTTGGAAACAATAACATTTTAGAGAAGAGAAGAAGTGGGTAGTGATGCAGCTCTGCCACTGATGTGCCAACAAATGTGATCTGTGATGCAGCTTGATGTGAGGATCTGTGGGTGGTAGTGACTTGCTGAGGGAGGAGAAAGATTAATGGCACACAGACTGACAACTGTACCTATGAGGGACTGACACAGCAGCACAGAAATAATGCCTGACTTTCTTTCTCACTCTGGAGAAAAGCGTAATGCTTTGAAAGCGGAAAAGGATGAGGGTATACAGGTAAGGCGCAGATTGCATGTCTTTGAACAGCAATGAATACACATCCTTGTCTGCATTTGTACCACACACGCCAGATAATGATGTTTAGGTGGCACCACTGTGCTTTAATTAATTTAGCAAAGTTGTGACTCACCATGGTGAGCTCGGCCTCCAGTTCTTTAATCCTGTTCTCCTTCATGTCCATCTGAGAACGCAGGATGTTGGCCTGCTCCGTGGCTTCTTTGGTCTGCCTCCTCAGGTCCCATTTCTCCCTCTCTAGCATGTCCTTCTCCTTTGCCAGGGCTTTCACTGCATCCTCACTCTCCTGCAAAAATCACACACAGAGTCAGAGTTACTTCACATCAAATGATAAGAAGCACTCCAAATTTGACTCAAGCAGCACGTTATGTGTTGTAATCTGTGTCAACACTGGTGTGTCATATATGATAATAACTTATTGACTGAGAGTTATACTATAAGAAAGTAAGCAAAAGCATTATGTCTTTGTGTGGAGTTACAGACATTTTAACTACTCTGTCTGTTTATTAAGCTAATAAACTGAATAAAATGTGTGTTCAGAGAAAGAGTTATTATTGTTGCCTGATATGCAAATAAACAGTTACACCAAATAGAAGTTAACTTCACCTTTAGCAGGAAAACTAAAGCCAGTGCAGAAGATGCA
Organism: Etroplus canarensis; assembly: GCA_015106775.1. Classification (NCBI taxonomy): domain Eukaryota; kingdom Metazoa; phylum Chordata; class Actinopteri; order Cichliformes; family Cichlidae; genus Etroplus; species Etroplus canarensis. The sequence goes on along the minus strand of VUQH01020033.1, from coordinate 19,379 downwards.
AAAAGTGCAGCTCTTCACATGAACGAATTCCCATAAATACAACATTAAACATCCAATTTCAGAGCAGAAATAAACATGCTTACAGTCTGGTACATAAAACAGCGCTGGTCTCTATAATTTAACTAATTTTGACCTTTATGACAACTGTGCAGGGATTTTTAAATAACACATAATGTTTTAACTTACACAAAATTAAGTACATGACCCCTTTGAGTGTCCAGTTTGTCCACTACATACATTTTTGTCAGCCAAAATTTGCATCTCATTTAATATCACAGTAAACTACAGATGAATCTCGCAAACAAAGCTGGCTATCTAGCACTAGCGTTAGCTCATAACTTACCTATTCTGTCCTCTCTCTCCAAATATGGTCATATCTGGTTACATAAAAACTAAAAAGGCATGGCTACTGTGCCAAAATGGTAGTCCAAGAACCAGCTGGTGGCATCACAGTGGCTACATCCATCTTTTATGTAAAGTGTATAGCGAGTACTCACAAAAAATAACAGAAAATGTTAAAACAGTGGAAAAATACTCAACATTTATTAAGACTTACAAATTTATGCATAACTGCACACAAATGCAAACTAGCTAGTTTAACCCTTTAATAAATATATAACTGGTTTTAAATACAGAATAGAGGGAATTTAAGTGAAGTGTTACCACGCTTGTTAACTTTTTGAGTTGAAAAATTAGGCAAATATGTATATTTATGTAGGCATCCCTCAAGTATGGTTTGGCATTTTTGTACTGATATGTTTCACTGGACAGAAACGAGAACATCTGCAAATACATAAAACACAAGCTGCTGTTACCTTTCGGTGCTGGTCGTAGTTGCGTATGAATTCTCGCAGCTGATCCTCTCTGCTCTCCAGTGTTGTGTACAGCTGCTGCATCTGATTCACCAAGTCTGCTTTCTCCACTTTTAGACGCTTACGGTCAGCCTTCATAGCTGCAAAACGCAAACAAAAATATTCAGATGCTGAGCTGCACATAACAATTGTACAGTATACACAGGTGCTTTTTCCTCAAGGGTTTGTCACAGCAGATGAATCTGTATTTGGCACAGACTGCACGCCAGGAGCCCTTCCTGATGCAATCCTGCCATTTACCCAAGCTTTGCAACAGCACTGTGAGTACATGGCTTGTGGACCCTCCAAGTCTGGACCTGTGTCTCCTCCCCGGTTGTGACCTTTCTTGTGTAAGGTGAATGGGTACACCACGACACAATGGAGGACACCAAGTCTACCTACTGTATGTGATTTGAAAACAAATCATTGCAATTACAGCAGTGAGCCACTAGGTGACACTGTGTCTTCTGTTAATGAGTTTTTATTTCTTATGAAAGAAAAGAATGGAAAATGATGTAATCATCAAAGGTAAGTGGCACAGTGGAACTGAGTCATTCAGTGTCGACTGGCATGTGGAGACTTTGTTGGCTCATCCGGGAAAAAAAACGGCAGTTGGATCTGATTTCTTTCAACTCCATTCTGTTACTACTCAACAGCAATGATGCAACCTGTGGGGCCTTTTGCAGGCAAAATCAGTACTAATGCTCTCATGAGAGCCTACGCTCACCAGGGAGGAAAGACTGGAAAAGTGGAACCCGTACTTTTCATAACTGCACATGTCACTCTGGGTGCATTCCTCCTGTCAGTGTTCAGCCTCCTCACATTTTATACACAACATTCAAACCTGTTTTGCAGCAGCTACATGACCGTTTACCACCTGTGACTTCCTGAGCGGTGGAGAGCAAACTGTAACATAAAACTAAACCCTTTGGCTGCTCTCTTGTACTGTATTTTCCCCAAAGGATCGCCACAGTGGATTAATCATCCTCAGTAATTTGGCAGAGGCTTTACATCGGATGCCCTTCCACACTAACATGAAACTAAACCACAACTACCTTTCTGGTTCCTTGTGTATTTTGTTGCAAGCAGAACTGTTTTTTTTTTTTTTTTAGGAAAGATATAAGCACACCACTGTTGCATAATGACTGGAAGAAATAAAAACAATATGTGTAAACAGCTAGAGCAAGATTGTTGAATGTTAATTCAAATTAGGTGAACCTGGAGTTTACTTGGTGGCACTTTAGGGAAGACACACCTAACAATGAATACTGTTTCAACTTAGCCACATAAAGTAAATTATTACTTAATCATTTTAAGTCACAGAAATTTTACTGTTATGGTAATTGGGCAGCTGTGATTTGTAGAGGGTTGTAGTGAATTTGAAATGTTAGGAAGTTACTTATTTACACTCACTGCTTTGATTCATGATTCATTCTTGTTCATTGCAAGCATATGTTGGTCTGGAAAACCCCAACTCTTATGAAGAAAAACTGACAGTTCTGCACGTATGTAACAATTACTATAGAGATAAAAAAGCAAGAGCAAGAAATCTGAAGTACAAGCATAGAGACAAAGAGAAATGTAGGAATATTATCATCTAATTGTTTAGCATCCTTGTTTTAAGGGTTTTTTAAAGGTAAGTAAACAATGTGAACATTGTTAATGCAAAAAGCTGAAAATGAAACAACAGAGTATAAAACACATTTACTGGCCACTTCATTAGGTATATCTGTTCAACTGCTTGTTAAAACAAATATCAGTGCATTTAGGCATGTGACCTGCTAAAATTCAAACCAAGCAACAAAATGGGGAAGAAAATTGATTTATGTGACTTTATGTGGCATGATTGCTAGTGCCAGGTGGGATGGTCTGAGTATTCCTGAAATTGCTGACCTACTGGGATTTCCCACACAACTGTTTCTAGGGTTCACAGAGAATGGTCCAAAAAAACGAGAAAATATCCAGTGAGCAGCAGTTCTCTGGGAGAAAATGCCTTGTTGATGCCATAGGTCAGATGAGAAGGGCCAGGCTGCTTTGAGCTGATAAGAAGGCAACAGTAATCAGCCCTTCCAACCACGGTATGCAGAAGAGCATTTCTAAGTGCATAACATGTTGAACCTTAAAGCAGATAGTCTACAAAAGCAGAAGACCACACCAAGTACCACCAAGTGGCATAAATAATGTCAAAGCATGGATCCATTCTGCCTTATATCAACAGTTCAGGCTGCTGCTGTTGGTGGTGTAATGGTGTCCTTTCAATCATTTAAACACCACAGTCTACCTAAATATTGCTGCTACCCATGCCCATCCCTTTGTAAGCTTGGTGTACCCACCTTCTGATGGCAAGATGCCAAGTCACAAAGCTCAAATCATCTCAAACTAATTTCTTGAAATGAACATTTAGGATACAGTGTGACAGGAGATTTACATCATGAATGTGCAGCTGACAAATCCTAATATGGACCAAAATTTCTGAAGAATGTTTCCAACACCTTGCTGAATCCATATCACAAAGAATTAAGGCGATTCTGAAGGTAAAAGAGGATCCAATCCAGTACTAGAAAGGTGAGTGTATATACAGTGTAGATATGAAACATGTATGTGAGCCAGTTACTATGAAAACACCTGAGAGAAATAGAAGGAGAAAAAAATACTTCATAAATATTATTTCTTTTCTTGGTTCATATGTAGCAGATGTTCCAAATGTTTGACATGACATAGAAATAAATTAATTAATAATGGATGCTTTTCTCTTTCTCAATTTATTTACAAGACATTCTGGCTTGACAGGACTTCCAAATGAAAGGTTGGACAGCTGTATTTGCTGTATATTTGAAGTAGGTAGGTGTTGGAAACAAGGGAGTTCTGGAAGATTAGGCAAAATGACAAGATGTCTGTGTTTGCTTCTGACCTTGTAAGGCCTCCTTGGCACGGTCCAGCTCCTGCTCCTTGTCACCAAGCTGTACACGGAGCTCGGTGGCAGAGAGCAGATTGGCCGAGCAGCCTCCCTGGGTTTCCTCCAGGTCCTTAGTCAACATGTCCTTCATTTGCCTCAGCAGGTGGACCTCCTCTTGGAGTTGGACCACCTCTTCACGCAACAACACTAAAGGAGAAAAAGAGTTTGTAAATTTAGAGTATGCTGAAGAGGAGTATGTACAATAACAGAGCAGGTCTGTGGAAAATGAGGAGATAACAGGAGGGGCCGATAAGAAAAGAAGAGAGAAGAACAATTAAAAAAAGAAAGACAAATTGACATAGAGGAACAGACAAAAGAAACTCCAAAAGGAGGTCAAAAAAGTTAATAAGCAACAGGAAATAGAAAATATTAATTAAAGAGAAAAGGTGTAATTAAGCAGAAAATGATAAAATGCATCAACACATCAAACCGCAAGCGTCACAACTTCTCTTCAGATGTTGCCGCGTGTGTTGAATGTAGTTAAATACTGAATGACAGATTCAGGGCTAGCACTAGTGATAGCAGTGAGTAAGTGAGAGACAGCAGTCCGATAAGACTTAATAAGTTATAAGCAACACACACTTGAGCTGTACTCCTTGGTGCTGTATTTTCAATCAGTTGTGCAATGCCTCCCAAACCTCAGGGGTAACAGGCAAGCAAACAGGAGCAGGAAACTAAGAGGAGGACACAGTGAACTGAAGAATGAGCTAGCTGGTGGACACATTTGTAAAGCCAGATGACAGAAACAATGAAAAAGTCCATTGAAGGAAACTCATGCTAGCAAAAGTGTCATAATGATTTATATTGCGCACATAAAGGGCAGAAGGTCCGTTCCAGAAGAATGCAAGAAAAAAGACAGATGAAATACGCAGTCAGCCAAAAAAATTCAACTATAGAGTAAAACCTGCAACCTCAATGATAAATTTGTAATTCCCAAAAATATCTCAATATCATAGAACACTGCATAACCAGAATGTCAGTGGGGTACAAGCTTATCCAGCTCACGATCCATCACAATTCACAGGTTATTGTAATAATCAAAGTGCAGAAAGAAAGCGGTGAATTTTCTTGTGGGCTGTATTGCACAAACTAATGAAAATTAAAATCCACTGAGAAGTCAAGGAGGCTCACAGACAGTCACATCCAGAACAAATTAATCTTGTTCACCACCAAATCAAAGTATGTGAGTTCAGGAGTGTTATGACTAGATGGTTACTAGTAACCACAAACATAAAAAGCATGAAAATATGTGAGCATCAGCATGTCATTGCACTGATTATTTTACTCATGTTAGCATCATGGTGAAGGGCACAACCACACCTTCCTAATGTGGGAGTCAGCTACTAGGACCACGCCACCCATGATCATCACCATTTAACAGGATACAAGTGCTATGCAACATGTGTCTGAAAGCAACAATCCAAGCTACCACAGCACTATTAGCAGTACTTCTACCATCTTAAAGAAGAGAACCATTGGAAATTTTTCAGCAGCACAAGAATAGCAAATATAGGAATAGCGGCAGTGGTTTGCTATGAACTGACCTTCAAGTTGTCCACTTGCAAAAATGCGAAGCTATAGTGATCATATTGGTGAACCAGGTTACTACTCTATTACTGCCCACCAGGACCTAATGCTTCACCTATGCCACAGCCCTAGTTCTTGACCAGCACTAATCTAGCATAAGACATTATTATGCCATAAATAAACCTGATGATGGCGTTTATGTACAGACTGCAGAGGGGCACAAACAAACACTTATTTTTTTACCATTGCAATCCAGACCAATACTCATAGGAGTAGCGATTTATGAAAACAGAAAAGTGCTCATGAAATGACAAATATGATCTTGATCTTGACACAGTTTGGGAGAAAAAGCCATTAGGTGATCACTGTATGCAAGTTTTACTAAAATCTGACCAATACTCTAGTAGGAGTAGCGCTTCTTTTGAATTGCAGACAGACAGCAGACTCCTCCCCATGATATTAGCTCATTGGTCCTTTGGCCAGAGGGGCCAAAAAGGGCAATTTGCATCTTACAGGGAAAGCTGGGTTAATTAATCAAAATATAAATGAATCTTTTTTTTAAAGAAGTCATTTATCAGCATTGGAAATTTTCCTCTCTTCTAGAGAAGTTACCAATATTTGATGGTTTTAGGACAAAACAAGCAAATCTTGAAATCTCAGAAGTCGTGATGGGTGATTTCCATTGGACATTAACAGAAGAAGTAATCAACGGCTAAATCAGTGAGAAATCTTAATTTGATATTTAGGAAAATGCGTGAATGTGCATTTGGGCATGTGAACCAGAAAGAGGAGGCTACTTATAGGTACATGACTAAGCATCTGCAATCAATCTAGTGTCACCACAGGCTGTAATGCTAATTTTCAAGACAATTTGTTGGACAGCTTTGTCAGAAGTTAAAAAACACACGTACATGCAATAATTGTCAACAACAGAAAATACTTTGTTGCTAAGCAACGGTGTGTAAATCATTCAATTCAGTGCCTGAGACAAGAATTCAGAGGTATCCCTGTTTAAATTTAAATGTAAAAACACAGACTTTAGGCTTTAACATTGAATCTCACAGGCAAAGTGATGAAGCTCTGGAAAGTGCAAATGTAAAAAAAATCACGGAAACCATCCAATAGCTGCTGAGATGTTTTGGCCTGGATCAAGGAAATGGACTGACCATCAAGCAATGTCAAGGCTAGCAAGGTTAAAAAATTCTAACAAGAAAAAAGCGTAGAGTTCCCATAATTTTATGCAGATCCCCACCAAACTTCATATAAAACTATGTAAAATTCAAGAGCTAGCGTGAATGTGAAGAAGTCTGCATGGGACGAAAAGAGAGAAGGTCTCAGCAGGCCTGCAGCCAGACGTTATGGGGCTGCAGCAGCTCCGATAAGAGAGTAAGGCACAGTCCATCGGTCTCTGTCAGCACAGGACTATGGAAGCACAGCAGGCAGTGCTGTGCTGCATGTGACAGAAAGAGTTTGTTTCCCAGAGAGAGCAATCATTCATGGCCTTCTTGCAGCCTAAATCCATTTATTCGTCTGTTTACCTACAGGCTCTCCTATTTTGGTTGTGGGGAGCCCAGATGCTGCTTTTGATGACGCTGGCCATTACTGTACATTTTCTAGCATGCTTTTATTTCCTGCTAAATCCTCAGCTGTAAAGCCATTTAAATAATCATCTGTGTTTGCTATGACGTGAAGGTTGATCTGCTCGTGCCCTTAGCTGGAAGTTTAGAAATCACTGTGTTTTACCAGCTTAGTATTATGTATCATCACACATACGACGTTTATCTCCTGTGTAATATATTCTCTGCTGTAAACCAATAACAATTTGTCTGAGAATTTAGTCCTAAGGGTATTTACAGTGGATTTACTGAGAAATCTGTCTAACTTACAGAGAATCAATAACATATTTCTCCCAAATCCAATTGTGCATTAATTTTCATCATCATCCCCTCACACAATTAAATACACAGGCCCACAAGCGCAGAGTCTAAAATACACAGAAATCGACCTGCAGGCTTTTTCCTCTTTCAGGTTTACTGACTCGAATTGTAGTAAAAATCAAGTAAAAGACAACATATAAGATCTTCTCTTTTTCTCCAGATACTGTATGTGATTTTGCTATTTCACTTCTCAAAAATGAATAAAAGGACACACAGAAAAGCTGCAAGCATTGCATACTGACTAAAGGGTGCTGACAGAGGCAAGCCATCCACTGCCTGTACCTACAGATAATTCACCTCCATATACACTGTTTTATGCAATCTAAAAAAGCAATTTGAATTGACAGGAGTCATATAAGCCATACAAAGCAGTATGCGCTCTGAGCTTTGAGTGGTTGTGCAGAGAGCTTGGCAAAGCTATTAGCGTCCTCCCACATAAGAAGAGAACCCACTCTCTTCCTACTCAGCAGTGTCCCATTCAATGAACTTCTCATCCAAGCCTCCCATTAGTGTGTCTATCAAAGCCAGTCAGGAGCAGGTCACTCTCTGTCCCTTTCCTTTGCATAGCAGAGCTGTTAAAATCCAGCACACACACAGCTGAGGAGAGAGCATATATAGCAGCTGTAAGCTTATGATGAGGCTTTAGAAAAAGCAGAAGCATCGGAAAGGTTAAGTGGGGGTTGGAAATGTGTTGATTGGTGGTCAAAGACCTGAACTAGTCTCCTGTGAACCATATGCAGGATTAAAGTGGCCCTATTTGTATACATGAATGATCAAAGATGCTTACTGTGCACTGCGTTGGAATATTAAAGTTGGATGAGAAAGTAAATTCAAAGCTGCTGCTCTGGTTGCAAAGACAATATTTTAAAAGCAGTTTCAGGCTCACTATTATCAGTGCGTGAAATTTGGGCTCGGTCTTGACTAGCTGCCATCATCAAAAAATTACCTCACAATTTTACACCAAATGAACTGACAAAGTGGTGTCCTTGTTAACAGGAATAGTGCATAGACTAAATAAGAAAAACTGAGGTAAGTACAGGAGTTCCAGGAGAAACTTTAAATGTGAAACTGGTGGATTAACCAGAATAACTGGAAAATATTTTGCACAAGACATTTTACTGTCAAACATGTTTTTTTCTGGCATCATTGGGACAGAACTCAAAATCTGGAACAGAACTAGTAGCTAGTTCCTAAGTGAGAATTTAATGTGGGTGAACCTCTGCCTTAAACAGAAAATGTATATTTTCTACATAACATCATAAAGAGTTCTCGCTGTAGCACCGTTGAATATTTCTAAGCAAAAACCTTAAAATAACTTTTGACAATTGAGCAGGGTGTCAAAAATCTGTGCTGTGACAGCAGTTAACCATTATGCCTTGTGGAACTATGAGATGCAAAGCTGTCACTTTTCCACCTCAGTCTCCCTGACAATTCAGATCTGTGTAATTTTAGTTAGTACAGTGTACAAGACAACCCAGGGGCAATGGTGCTGCCAGTTCTTCTCTCTAATCTCTCAGGTACAGTAACTAAAAACAGCTGAGTTGGATAACAAGGCCATACAGTTTTCTATGTTCTTTACTATACTATGTAGTGCTGTTGTACCCCCTAACCATCTAAATCAAAGCAACCCTTTTCATAGAAGGGTTCCAATAAACAATGAACGCTCATTTCTCTCAAATACCTCCTGAACCTTCATTAAGTAAGAACATAATTTAAGAAATTATAAAATTGTGGTTTCTCTTTTCTATCACTGTTAAAAATTATGACACACAAATTTATATAGCAGCTGCATGATAGAAATGTCAGAAGAGGGCTGCTCATTCTGGTTGAACAGCTTTAGCTTCCATGGAATGAACATGTTGATGAGATACTTTTTAAAATATGATGGCAGTTATTCATGCTGCTATGTACAGAAGACAACTTCGCCAAACCTTTCATAACACTGTTGTATGATATCTATGAGATCTTATCAAGTGCAGCACATCATATAAAGTGCAAACCACAGCTCGACTTTCTCTTATAAAATTAGTATTTAATGTGACCATAATCTGTCAACAGATTTAAATATAGATATACTATGGGGAGCACAACTCCCAATTTCCACAATAACCAGGAAATATGTAGAGCTTGAAGAAGTTTTGTTTACTCCTGAAGATCAGGTTGTGTCTTTTTTTACTCCCTTGCTATTAATGCAATGCTATAATATGTTATATGTAATGCAGGAAATGTGTTGTGTCTATGTGAAGGAGGTATTCTGGGGAATTGGAGTTAAATGATGAAAAAAGTAATGGCTTTCCACGGAGAGCACTGAGAGATGTTCTGGTGTAGCAATGGGAGGGGTAATATAGTGGAACATCAAAGCAACACCATTTAATGGTGCATTTCTCAAAAATTGCCCATGCAGCAAATAATAAAGAAAGAACAGGCACCTATATCAAGGCTTTTAGAAACCACATTTTAAGAAATATGACAAGTGTCTACTGGGGACAAAATAAGTCACTGTGACAAAAGCATTGTTGTCACTGAATGATGTGAGTGGAGCCATTTTAAACAAACACCAAAATCTTTAGTATGCACCAAGAAGCCTAAAAGCTATGTTTTCCAAAGCTCTGCACATAATTGTGTACCTGTTTTGAGGCTGATTGAGTTGACTCAAATATTCAGAATGCTTAAAGCAGCTAATACCACCACCACCACCATCATCATCGTCACATTAATCAAATCAATATCAGTGGAAAAATTAATGTTATTGATCTTCTTGTAATCTTGTAATCATATCATGACTGTCAGAATCTGATTACAAAACTGATCAGACTCAAAAATCTTTTTTTAATCCCGAGCAATTTTCCCCATTGGATAAACTGTATGTGCTTTATGACTTTTAAGGACCTTAGTTAAGGATCTAAGGCTGTGATCTGGCTCATATAATGTCATGATATAACATGTCATAACTAATTAGGTAGTTGGTAGCAAGTCAGTTACATGACTGGATATTGAAAGAGCATTCCAGAGAGGCTGGGAGCACTCACCACTTTGTGAAAGCCTGTACGAGCAAGGTTACAATTTTAAAATAAGATTTCTAGATGTAAATCTGCAAAGAATCTGGGGATATAAAATTATTTGTGTGTGTGTGTGTGTGTGTGTGTGTATATATATATACACACACACACACACACACACATCTTTGTGCACAAGGAACAAGGCCAAAGACCTGAATGTCTGTGATCTTCTGGTTCTTTTCCAGGTTGTCTTGGGTGCACACTTTACAAGCATCAGCGATGGCATGGAGGTCATAAACGCATATCTGAAGGCACCATTATTGCTCAACACTATTTAAAGTTGTTTATATATACACAGGTAATGCTGTCAAACAAAAGGATGGCCTGGCTTATTTCTGGAAGACAATGGCAAACCATATTCTGCGCATATTAGGGAATTATAACCTCAGATGAAAAAGGGTCCGGGTAGTAAATTGGCTTGGTTGCAGTAAAGAGCTGTCAAACATTGAAAAATGACAAAGGAGACCCATGAAGCAGCTGAAATCCCACATCCAGCAAGATTAAGAAAACATTTTGCTTTTCAACCTACAAAAATTGGTTTCTGTGGTTCCCCAAAACTATAGCCAGTATTGCTCAAGGAAGAATTGATGCAATAAAGTGGCAAATATGGCCCTGTCCAGACTTTTTCAAAAAAATGTTACTAGCTCAAATTCAAAATGATATTTTAAAAAAAACAAAAAAACTTTTCAGTTCAATATTTGATGTTTTCCTTTTGCCGTTTTCAGTAAAGGGCTGAAATGATTTGCAAATCATGACTTTCTGTTTAGATTTACATTTTATACAATGTCTGCACCTGGAAATGGGGTTGTATTTGGTACAGCAGTGGGTACAACTAAGGTCAAAACTGGCTTTTTTATACTGTATTATGAGACAAGGAGCAAATGTCTGCTGAACTCTGGCCTGCACTAATTATGGTATGAAGCTCAAATAAGACTGACATGAGAGAAAACAGCAGTGTGCTTCATTTCTTCATTGAACAGGTAAAACTATAGCTTTCAAAAGGTAGGAAAACTATAGCCTGAATGGACTAAAATAACTTATACATGTTACATATCAGCAGTGAGCATGTCACAAACTTCACACTGTTAATGACTTTAAAGTGTTTCATTAGAGTGCTGATGTGTAGAGACAGTCATGATGTGCACAAGATCACGAGATGAATATCAATAACATTAACTTTTACACTGACATCAACCACTGGATTAATTAGTTAATACGTTTATTAATAATTATGGAACTTGCTAAACAAAATTTCATCAGCCTCAGTATACCAGCTTGACATAGGTGTGTTGGCATTGTCAGTGTGAGCTTGTTGCCATGGTTGCACCATTGTTAAAATGAAAGGGGCAATATTCAATGTTTACCTTCGTACAGCTGGTAGCATTACTAAAGACTTACAAAATCAGGAAGCCAGTGATTCCAGAGTGTTCTTGAGCCTCATTTCTTTCTTTTTTTCTTCCAGAGAGCTAGATTTTCTTGTAGTTTTTTAAAGTGGTCTTAAGCAATAGTTCTCCAGGCTATCTGAAGGTCTTTCATAGGGTCAAAGGGTTTTCTTTAGTGATTGGCTGCTTTTTCACTCATTTTCAATCCACTCCTCATATCTGACCATTTTCACTTAACAAAGAAAAAATTGTAAATTGTATCTTTAGCTACTTTATTACTAGCAGCTTGTTGCAAAAACACATCATTTGTTCCCAATTCCTTAGTTAAATCCAAGAAAAATGCCAACACACTCTGAGGAACTTAAAATAGTTTTGTACCAACAAAGTGATTCCCAAAGAGATATTAGTGAAAAACTTGGAATGACAGCTGGGGGGTTAGGGTTTTAAACCCCACCTGAATACTTGGATCTAGTGTACCCAGCGAGAACTGACACTTCCTGTCCTCCTTCACTACATCCATGAACCTCTTCTGTGGTCTTCCACTTTTCCTCCTGCCTGGCAGCTCTATCTTCAACATCCCAAGTCTAATTTATCCACTATCTCTCCTCTGCGCACAACGAAACTGCTCAGCCTGAACTGTCCCACTAATGTACTTGCTTTGAATTCTGTCCATCCTGGTCACTGTCAGTGAAAATCTGAGTATCTTCAATTCTGAAATCTCTTTTTCTCAGTGCCACCATCTCCAAATCATACATCACAGCAGGTGTTATTACATCTTGTAAATCTTCCTGCTATCCTTCTGTCACAAAGAACCCCTGGCACTGATCTACACCCACATCACCTTGCCTCTACTCTCTTCTTCACCTCTCTTCTGCACTGTCCATTGCTTTGGATGGTTGACCCCAGGTATTTAAACTCATCCACCTTCACTATTTCAACACCTTGCATCTTCACCATTCCACCTGCCTCACTCTCACTTCATCTCACTTCTACTGACTTTCATTTCTCTTCTCTCCAGTGCATACCTCCGCCTCTCCAAGCTCTCTTCCACCTGCTCCTTACTCTCACTACAGATCACAATGTTGTCTGCAGACATCATAGTCCATGAAGACTCCTGCTTGACCTCATCTGTCAACCAGTTCATCACCATTGCAAACAAAAGGGGGCTCAGAGCTGATCCCGGAGGTAATCCCTTGAATCCATCTGTCAGTCCTACTGCCCACCTCGCCACTGTCTCACTGCCCTCATGCATGTGCTGCACCACCCTCATCTACTTCTCTGTCACACCTGGCTTCCTCATACAGTGTTTATTCAGTTATTTCTAAAAGTGTTCTGATCTATGAGCTGTTTACAACTCAAGACAGGCCAACCAAAAAGCTGTTTATGGATTCATCAAACAGTTGTAACAAATCAGTTCCAAACCTGTATCTGGCACAAAGACAAAGAGGTGAGAAACAGGGAGAGAAGACTGAGAATGAGAGGCTTCATAAATAAGCACATTCATTCGTTCAGCAGTACCCTGCTGAGTCTCAAATTAAGGGGAGGTTGGGTGGGTGGATGGCATAGGTACACTGGAGCGATTAGTGGCTTTTGTAAAATCATCAGCCAGACTATATTTAGCATTTTTATTGTTAATTTACACTATGGGCACAGCAGAGACTTGTGTTGTGATGGAATGGAGGTTGTATATGGTGTGTGGGCTGCATTAAGTCACATTTGACATGCTTAAGCTCCAAATAGCAGTAAAAGCACCAATGATCTTCATACTCATATACCAGGAGATCAAAAAGAGCCTTATTTCTGATACCTTGACACCCTGACTCCCTGACACTCTAAGCACTGTGCTTTTGCAACCTAAAAAGTCCTCACATATAAGGGTCAGGTCCATTCCCTGGTCAGGCTATAAAACTGTCCTCTCTATAATTCATTCATTCATTCATTCATACATCTTCTTCCGCTTATCCAATTTAGGGTTGTGGGGGGTGCTAGAGCCTATCCCAGTTGTTATGGGGGGAAAGGCAGGGTACACCCTGGAAAGGTTGCCAGTCTGTTGCAGAGCCAACACAGACAGACAGACAACCATTCACGTTCAAATTCATACCTATGGTCAATTTAGAATCTCCAGTTAACCTAACCACTTTGCATGTCTTTGGACTGTGGGAGGAAGCTGGAGCACTAGGAGAACATGCAAACTCCACACAGAAGGGCCCAAACTGGCCGGCTGTTGAATTCAAACCCAGACCCTCTTGCTAACCACTGCGCCACCATGCTGCCTCTCTGTCACACATCCGTGCAGAAATAATGCATGCTGCTGACTTTCAAAGCTACCTGACTAGAGTATTTTAAGGAAAGATTCAACATGGTTTGCAGATAAAACATCTAATCAACATGTCAAAAAGTTCATATATATATGTATGAACTTGTTGTATAATTTTAATCAAAACAAATCCTACTACTAAACAACATAACATGTGAACAAGCATGTATGATGTGCACCTCCGTTAGGTGAGGATATCTGAATAAATTCAGCAAACATGAAGTCTTCCAAATGTATATGTAATATATTTGGACTCCTTAGTGTTTTCTATTCATTTTGTTTAAAAGTAGTGGCAGTAACAACTGTTGCCAAGACTTGACTTCAACTTGAGTAACAAACAAAATGATCATATTTATTATTCTGCAGAAACTCCTTGGCAGTCAATAACCACTAGACTCTTCTTATCAAACATCAGATGATTTTTTCTATCTGCCACACCGGTCCCTCAGATTTTCATTCCACTTTCACTTGCTTATTGTGGAGAGTCTCTGCCTATAGGCTCACTTTTTTAGCAAGTGGAATTCAGCTCAGATGGACTGAGATTAAGCAACTGAATATTCCAGGTCTTCACCTAAAAGCTCATTGGTTGATTTATACCTACATTTAGGATTGTTGTGCTGTTTCGCCCAATGGGTTGAGTGCATTTAGCTTATTCTGGGCACACGCAATGTTCCTGTGGATCTATGATTTCATCCCATTGCTTCTGTCAGTGGTGAAATCCCAGTGAACCAAAACATTTGACAGATGATGCTGCTTTGTCAACATGATAGAAAGTCTCATGAGCCAGAGATTGATTTCTTTTCATGGGCCCAGAGCTCGAGTTTTGTTTTATGTGTTTTGCATGTTTTACTCAGGGTTTGCATTTTGTGGTGATTCCTCTAGCTATGGACACAAAGTGTTCTCCAAGGATACCTGTCTGCACCCACACTCTGGTTAGCACACTCCTGACAGGTAGTACAATCATCAGTGGGACTTTGGGATTTTTTGTTTTTCCTGCACGCACCTGCTTTTTAGAATGGATTAAACTGTTTTAAGCAACCCAACTACTCCATCTGTCTGACAGATTTTTACTTTTTTAGTTTCTTCTTCACCTGCATGGTCATCCCTTTACTCTTGTATTTCCAGCCCACTCAAGCTAAATTTATTCTCTAATCTGTGTAAGAGCTAATGATGAAACAATTTCTTTTATTTCTGAATGTCCAGTTACTCTCGAATACCTTCAGTTTGCGCACTATGTGGTAAAAGTGGTTGGTTGACTTCATCTGTGTCTATCCATTTACTTTCATACCACAACATGATCGGTAATGTATTAAAAGCAATATATTTTACTACAAAAAACTACTCCTACTCAAATTAAATTGTCGGAATCTTTATTTTATTTCAAACTGAATGTGCTAAAGCAAGGTCTGAAGAATGAAAACAGTGTACCTGTCAAGATGCTTAGAGTCTGGACTGTAAGTATACAATATCTATTTGGAACAGCTCCTATTAATTAATTGCCTTGGGGTTTATATTTCAACTAAGGTCAGTGCAAGGATGCCAAGTGTAGATAGCTGTAATTGATTCCTGTGTTTATTATGTGCAGATTAGACACTCTGCAAAAAATGTGCCACTGGAAGGCACTGAGAACCATTTAGATACAGTCAAGAGATGCATTTACCCTGACTGTCACTTGAAACTGGTATCATTCACCATGCATGGGCTTGGTTTACATAAAGTGAATCATCCTGTAATTATTTAACCCAGCTGGCATGAAAGATCTGAAAAGGACACTCCTTTGCTTTATGGCAGCTTAGCAATAATATTGAGGTGACTTTGTACAGTAAACGTAGTAGGCCTTATAATCCAGTTTTCAGGTCAGTCAATCAGAATGACCTCATCCCTGTAAATGTACACCATATAGTTTCCCCCATTCTCTTGTGTGAGACACCTGAGAAGCCAGTCAATCTGCACAAGCTATTCTCACTCAAATACATCTGCTTTAATATCCACTGCAAGCTCTTGTGACAAAACCACACGGCTCTAAGAGACTCTAGACAGTTGAATTACACTGATATATCATACTGCATTTATTTTAAAGGCATAGTCTAACAAGTTAAAAAATTCTCCTGTGTTCTTAACAAGAGTTGGATTAGAAGATCAATACCGCTCTCATATCAGCATTGTAAATATGCAGCTGGAGTAAGGCCAAAGCCCTGGAAGGAGGGAAACATCTTGTCCAAAGGAAAGAAAATCTTTCAACGAGCACATCTAATGCTTACTTATAGATAGATAATATTTCATTTATGTAAAAACAGGTTGTGGTTTTCTGGAAGGATTTAACAATAGAGATCTTCAACAAATAACTTTACAAAATATTTGTTTAATGAACTGGGATATTTCCCAGAAGATGCCATCAAATTACCATGCTACCATGTCAGTCACAGGCTAAATAAATCAACAACAAAGTAATCAGACATTTGCAAATTTCACTCCTGAACCTTTATGGACTTGTGTACATCAACAACTAAGAATTCTCAGGAACAAACACTAAAACTGGACCGTCATGTCAACATAAGCCTAGCAGAGCCGAGTAAGAGCCTGCATCCATGATGTTGACCACTGAAGAAGAAAATGCCCAAAAACTTCTGCTATGAACAGCAGAATCCAGTCTGTGGAGAACTGGAAATTTGCATGTCTCGATACAAACCTCCCTCATGTCTAAGAGCATGGTTGAGTAATCCTACAAACTTCCTGTACTGCCTGCTCAGTAGCTGGAGCTGCTACTGAATCTTGTGTATGAACTGTTAAAAGCCTTACTGAGTTTAAATAATGTAAAATACTGCAATAAATACCCATTCTCCACTCATTAACATTCAGTGTTTCACCTGTAGAGATGCTGAAAGCAATAATGGCCTTTGATTAGCTCAGGATGGCTGCAGCTCTCATAGAGAACAAACAGAAATTTGATCGAAGAAATCAGAAAACAAAAACAAATAAAGCTGATGCTCTACAAAGATGTGCCACATGCTGTGTCACGTGTTCCTGGTGGATAACTTCACAGTGCAGTGAGTGTGATGGTAACAGCAAAAGTAAAATCTGTGTGTTGCAGTGCATTCGGTCAAACTCATTATTTTCTAAAATTCTGAGTGGTGACCTCAGGCTTTGGTGTACATGAGCTGCAGTACGAGTCATGGAACACTCAGTGCAACCAAACTCATTTGTATTCATTCATAAACCACTCACAGCCACTCACAAGTGCACATGAGTGCATTTTGTAGACCCACATGCAGACACACATGAGCACCAAAGAAACCTTTTCATGACATCTAAACAAAGAATAAAAATAATTTCTCAACGACATAGGCTCTTCTTATTGCATTCAATACACGTCAGATAACAATGGCTTCCCTTCACCTTTCCTATCAACCATAATCCATCTTCATGTTCTGAATAATACAGTATTTCTCGTTTCTACATTAAGCCAAACACAGGAGCTAGTCTGGATCTTAGATTAGACCTGCTTCAATATGTCTGCTGCACTGCTAAAGTCTGTAATACTGAACAGTATTTTACCAGACACCACTCACATCATGTGCAACATTAAAGATTAAAAGATCATCCATATGAATGTGTCATATAGTACTGTATGTAGGTCACTATTACTTAAGTAAAATAACAAATAATCCAGGGATATGGAATAGATTTAAATTAATCAGCTTTTACAGAAAAAAGACATGTGGTGGTGAGTATAAAAAAAATTAAGCACAGCCAAATCATATGTTGGAAGTTAGAATAAAACTAAAATGAATCACAACAGTGTTACAAAAGTAAAGCCACAGAGTGTGTGTATATATATATATATATATATATATATATATATATATATATGTGTGTGTGTGTGTGTGTGTGTATATATTT
>VUQH01020031.1:9910-20252 GCA_015106775.1 Etroplus canarensis | reverse complement strand
TTTGGTGCAGATGGAATGGTTACATTATTCTTTCTTTGGGAATTTTTACGATCAACTCGTTTTTTACTGAGTTTTGGTGGATTTCTTTTAGGTGGTCTGGGAGCAGACACAGCCTCTATAGGGATGGGGTTTTGGGGGGGTGACAGGAGGAGAGAAACTGCAGAGAGGCGTGTAAGACTGCAACTCTGCTTCCTGGTCCCAACTCTGGACAGTCATGTTTTTGGGGGTTTAATAAAATCGTCCAGATTTCTAGAAATGAGAGCTGCTCTGTCCAAAGTGGGATGGATGCCGTCTCTCCTAATAAGACTAGGTTTTCCCCAAAAAGTTTGCCAATTAGCTATGAAGCCCACACCGTTTTCTGGACACCACCTAGACAGCCAGCGGTTTAAGGACGACATGCGGCTAAACATGTCATCACTGGTCGGACTGGGGAGGGGATCAGAGAAAACTACAGAGTCCGACATTGTTTTAGCAAAATCACACACCGACGCAATATCTAAGCGTCCCTCAGCCCTCTAAACAGCTGAATTTCTCAGTCAACGTGTATTCCAGTTGCATGGCATTCCCCTGGATATTGTCTTTGACCGTGGACCACAATTCACCTCACAGGTATAGAAGGCCTTCTGTTCATCCAATTGTACCAATGTGAGCCTGTCTTCTGGTTATGATCTTCAGAACAATGGCCAGATGGAATGAGCCAATCAGTAGTTGGAAGCAACTCTCAGGTGTGTGGCATCAGCCAACCTTTCCTCCTGGAGTACACGCCTACCATGGATCAAATATGCCCACAACTCTGTGAACTCCTCTGCCACTGCTCTGTCGCCCTTTGAGTCCTTTCTGGGATATCAACCACCCCTTTTTCCCTCCCAAGAAGGGGAGATTACTGCGCCATATGCCCAACATTATCTGCACTACTGTTGTATACTGTGGAGGGCTACTAAGGCAGTGCTTCTACAGACCTCAGTGCAGAATAAATGGTTGGCAGATAGGCACTGCACCACTGCACTTAATGTTGAACCAGGTAAGAGTGTTTCACTGACTCTCGCAAACTTTCTCCTATAAGCTCATTGGTCCATTTGTAATCAAGAGTGTTATTAACCCAGTTTCTATCTGACTCAAGTTGCCAAAGTCTATAAAGATTCACAATATCTTCCATGTTTCACAAATTAAGTCTGTGACCACCAATGAGTTGCTGACATGCCTCTATCTCTCTCTCCCCCTTGAGCTCTATCATTCCCCCTCTATCTGGTTTGGTGGGGTGCTGCTAAATGTGTTTGATTTCAGAATAGGTGTGACTTGGGTGGAGTCTGACCAGCACACCTGGTGGAGATGGTTATGCTGGCAATATTTAAGGCTGAGGTCTTCCTCCACTCCACCGGATTATTAGCTTCACTAAAGTAGTAAGCTAGACCAAGGTAAGCCCTCTGCTTCATGTTTCCTTGCTGTGGACTGACCCTGTTTTCCCTCTGCTCTAGTGCCTGTCTGCCCATCTGGACTCCTGGACCCAAGTTGCTTTACCCACTCTTTCTAGCCCACCTGAAGACATCTGTTTTTCCCCATGGAGCTCTGTGCAATTCAAATAAACTTTTTAAAACTATTTCCTGTCATCTGCGTTCTGCATAGAAAGTCTCTTTGTGAATCCATGACAAGCATAAAGAGATAAGGACAAAACACAAACTATGGAAGAGAGAACATGACATACAACCACTGTAAAAAGAGGCTTATGATAACTAAATGTTAGATTTATCTAAGAATCAGTTTTTTTGTTTTTTTAATCTGTTAATTTGAGAAATCACTTAAGAGAAATCATCACATACACAAGTTTTTTTCATTAGAAATAACACTTTCATCTCCCTCATCGCTCTCAAAAATGCAGGTCTATACAAGATTGTTTATTAACAATCGACCTGTACATATGTTGATGTCTGCCTATCTGAATTAACAAAGCAAGAGACAAAACAAAATGTTGTACTGAAGGTAAACAGAGAGAAAAGTTGTCTAGGAATTCCCTCACCTCATAGTGTTTCCGCATGAGTGACTGGATGAGCAAGACTGAAATGAGAACTGGTTACTGTGAAATTTAGCAGTCATGTCAAGGGTTCTGGTGTGCCTCTGCATTTATGCAAACTTGATTCTTGCTTTTAGTGGAAGCAGGTAATCTAGAAGCACCTGAATACCTCAATGCATTAGCGGTAGCTATGCTTTGTTGCAAGGACAAGTTGGTCCATGAGAATTAAGGAGGCTTGAAATTAAATTCAGGGCAGCCACAGAGCAGCTCTGTCACTTAATCCATTTCACAACCAACTATCGTTGGTCCACAATAGCAAAGTGAACAGCTTGGGAGTTTGAGCAGGGCACATCAGGTCTCTGTGGGCTTCTACTGTCCTCCTGTTCTCTGTCTGGTCATCATTTCCCAATGGGAGTGTCCAGAGGATCCATCCACAGGTAGGCACCTGGGTCCTATCCGTTCACTCCTGGCATTGTTCCAAGATGCCCTCAACTCCCCCACTCATAGCTTTCTCTAGTTACCTGCAAGAGAAAGCGAGAGGAGTGGGGCCGGGGCTGGGAATGGTGTGGGACATTATATGGGCGCGGAAGAGGATGGCAGGTCCAGACGCCCACTCCCCTGAGCCCTCCAAGGTATTTGTACTGTACTTGCCCCCCAGTTTGTCAATGGAAGCCTCCAGATGAATGGGCTCATTTGTCTTCAGACAGTGGGGATAAATTTTGTCTGTCGGAGCAGGTGAGCAAGAGGGCCTTAGTACAGCATAACACAGCATGAATGAGAATGTGAAAACTGCCTGTCCCAGGTGAACATCATGAATGCTCCACGTCCCAGGTGTGAGGAGACTGACCTCATTTTCAGGGTGAGCTGAGGGAAGGGTGTTCTGCATGTCCACACCCTGCTTGCAACATAGACATTTTACCAGGCTACAGACAAATTATACATGGTCAAAGAACGCATGAATGGAGCAAAAGAGGTTAACAGTATTTTTCAATTTGAATCACAGCAAGTTCTTGTGGATGGAAGAAAGATGTCCAGATTTTTTATCCACTGTTTTTCAGAAGGAACTGTGCGCAAAAAGAAGGCTCCAGACACAATAGCATGGAATCAACTTCCCCAGAGTAAACTGAGTGGATACTGACTAAAGAGAATGAATAATCATTGTCAAATACACCACAACAGCATACAACACTGGAACTACATGCACAACGTGTAAACTTCTTTCAGTATCAGTCCACTCTACTGAGAAACCTTTTTGACAACCACAAACTATGACAATGAAGCCTGTTTTCTTTCCCCTTTCACTTTTCGAGTTTCATATTGACAAGCTATCCAAAGCTACTGATGCTGACCAGCAATTTATGAAATATTTTGAGGGTTAAATCATATTTCCTTTTATATTTGGTATTTACATTTTCTGAAATTTTAACAATTAGGCTATATGGAAAAGGTTTATTTTGGATGATTCATGCTGAAAATATGTAATTTGATCTTAAGCAAGCAAAAAAATTATATTTAATATTTAAGATTTTGCATTGTTGTATGGTTAGCTCTCGTGCCCTAGGATAATCTATGAAAGAAAAAGTCAACTGTCCCCAAAAAATTCAGTAAATAATTCACATTTCACTAAAGCCAGTGTCAGAGTGGTTTTTGCATTAGGCACCCTTACTAAAATGTGCCCCGCAGGATGAAAATTTGCACAGAATTACCCTTAAATACTGTTCAATCACGCAACCCTCGTAATCAATCTCTTTTTACTGTCTCTGTCAGACCTCCCTGGTCTTAATTGGGCTTAATAGTACAACAAAAGTATTTCCTGTTTGAACTTCTCGCTTCCTGTTTTTCTTTTTTTCAGTGCTTTGAAAAACTATGTCCTCAGTCAAGCTTGCTATGCAACTGTCACTAGCTGGTGGCTTTTTGATGATTGGCCTCAAAGGTCATAAAGAAGCCAAAAATTATCCAAGATCAAAACGGTTTTCTGAATAATTTTTGACATATGAAAGATCAACAGTAAGATTTGGTGTTCTAGCGGGTCAGGATGTGGTGGTTTCCTGCCAGTAGAGGTCATTGCTGATAATCTGCTGTCAGTTCTGGATCTCTTTGAGTGACAGGCTGTCAGAACTTTGCTCATCACATCACCGCTGCATGGTATGGTTGATTAATTTCAGAAGAGTTTCTCAAGTGTCAAATGGTGTGTTAGTGGAGATTTCCATGAAAAGTGTTCACCAGGTGTTTTACTGAACATGCCCACCTTTTTCCTGTTAAGCGCTGTCAGTGGGGGTATTTCTATGAATTTCTCTTGATCCGTGAAAAGAGGAAGTTCACGTGTCGGTCTCTTTATAGCACAAACACATACTTGATAGCAATACAATTGAAACAGTTATCAGCTTAGTTAATGCTTTGTCATAGCACAACTTAAGTTCTGTTTTTGCTCAAGCTTAACAAATGAACTACAGTACTTGGGGAACTTTATAGCAACTAAATTCATCAACAAATGTTTGTATTATCTAAACACTGTCCTGAGTTGCAGCCTTAATATCCTTCTAGGGGTCTGAGGAAGGAGGGATGCTTTTTTAGCAAGGCCCAGGCAAAGGTCAACCCCCCTTTGCAACACACACACTAAGAGACCTGCATTTGAACTGCACTGCACTTCCTTTCATCTTCTATGTCTCTTTCTCCCTAACTCAACTTTGCGAGGGGATGGTCGGGATACCTTTTGATTCTGCTAATTCAATTTGATGGAAAAACAAATACACTTGGGGGAGTGGAAGACAAGAAAAGAGTGGGAGTAGTAGGGGGATGGAGTGAGGAGAAATGAAGAGATGGTTAGTTATATGCAGGCACAGAGGGGGAATGAGTGGTGGTGATGGTGGTGAGGGAAGTTGAGTACAAACGGAAGAGTAGAGGGGAGAAAGAAAAGGAGGTAGGGAGTTGAGATGAGTTGAAACATCCAGTTCCAGGTTGAAGTCGTAAACCTCTCGGTGCTCTGATCTAGGTGACCATCATGTTCAACCCCGCCGACGCATCTGAGATCTCTCCTCTTCATCTCTTCTATGGAATGCCAGTCTGATAGGGAAGATAAGTAACATCCTATTTTATGGCTTTTTTGTGTCACATAATTCAGGATGTGAGTGAGGAGGGGGTGTCTTGTTCAATGTAACTGTTGGTTTAGTGAGGTCCGGTGAGTAAAACATATACAAAACCTTCTTGTTGCAGAAACTGAATCAATTTAATGGGGTAGGGAATAGGGCAAAAGTGGCACATGCAGATTCCAAAATATTTAACCAAGAAGTAATTTCATGTGCACGTATATTTGCCATGTCCCTGCTACCTAATGTCTTTTCAGGCTGGCAAGTTACAATGTAGCCATGCTTCTTACAAATATGCACACCATGTATAAGAAGGCTGCTCATGCACCATAATAAACCTTGTATGTATGTGCACTTGTATGTTCAGGTTTGCATATGTGCTTGTGAGTTGCTGGCCTGCCAGACTCCTGTATTATTTTTGGGAGGGCTGCTCCTTCCCTCTGGAGGGCCTCATTGAAGAGTGTTGGCTCTCTCCATCTCCTTCTCTCAATCCGGGATTCCAGCCAAGCCCAGCCGAGCAGGCTCGCCGACGGCAGCGGTGCACAACACACTGGAGTCATGGCCTGTACAAGGCCTAGCTCCAACAACACTGTGCTACACACAGATGCTAGGCTGCTTACTGTCAGTGGAGCGTTGCATTTTCACTGGTGTTCAGCAAGTGGATAAAGAGGATCCCACCTCCTCAGTGAAAACAGACATTCAGATGCAGTCCATCAATTCTATATTCATGCGCGTGTGGAGCCAGTCTCTGTTCAGGGTTGCTACAATGTAGCATAAACCAATCAGACAGTCTTCCAGCTATGCTGGATAACAGCACAGTTCCTATATAAAGCCTGGATGAATATTATTTTCAATATGAACTGATCAAACCTCTGGGAAACCCTAGCAGATCAAATTCCCCAGCAGTCCAGCAGATGTGAAGAGGGTGGAGGGTTCAGGGAGGGGTAGCTGTCCACTTTTAGCTTAAGCTGTTTAATCGGATGGTTTGTGCTGTGGGTGTGTGAGGGCATGCTGAACTCTGTGACGATGACCTCAAATTGGCCCTAATCGAGCAGACTCATTAGTGGCTGGCTCTGTTTAAAGTTTCTTTAGTCCCTTTATTTTACTGTAATTGTCCAAATGGGAGGGAGAAGCAGAACGACCAACATGGAGAAAAGAATAAAAGACAAACAGAAATAATGGGAGAGCACAAAAGAGGGAGAGTGAAAAAAGGTAAACAAAGAGAAAGAGAAAGAAAAAGAGGAGATGAGGGAGAAACAGAGTTGACGCCTGCTTCCTGGCAGCCTCAGCTGCAAGCACATCTGTGAGCAAAGGGTTCAAGCAGACCCCCATGTGTTTGCTCAGGTCGCCTGATTGCCTTTCCTTCCTCTTCTCTCTCCCACTAAAGACCCACTGTCCTTCCTCTCACTCCAATCACCTCAGCCAAGAGAGAGAGGGCTACTCTGACGGATGCAGGGAGCCAGAGCAGCTCCTGAACTCAACTCATGACTCAGTATTTTTCACATGCAAATTCATGAAGAATTTGGCTGTTACATGAGATAAAAAAGGAGACCTTGCATGGATTATTTGATTAAATTAGGGTGTGAATTAGGGTTTGTGTGTGCGTGAGCATGTGGTTCTCTGCATATGTATGACTGTATGACTCAGGAGCCCTTCGCTGGAGCCTGCTGTCTGGGTACAATGGTCAAGCCTGGGGCTTTAACTCAACAAAGAGGCCTTCTCTGAACAACAAGCCATCACATATAGAGGAGGAGCCTGACCAAAGCATTGCCACGCTTAAGGGATCACAGAGCTTCCCTTGATACATCTGATATCACTTATGATTTTAATAATCAAGCACTCTTCATTAATAGGAGTGTTTAGACCGATGCTATATGCTCATGTGTACAGTACTGTGCAAACATTTTAGACACGTAATATGTTCTATCATGGAGATATATTAAGCCCAACAACCCTAAACAAACAGAATCATAGTGAGATGAACATGGAGTACTGCAACATATCAAGCAGTAAAAAAGCTGTGTTCAGGTATACGAGAACAGTTGCTTTTTCTTAAAGGCAAATGGTGATCACACACATTTACTTGTTTGCTTTTTTCTCTTTACTGTCCTCTGTCATTCGAAAAATAAAAGTGCATACAGTACAAGAACGATAAAGACAGACCTTACCTCAGTATTAAACTTTATTTCCTTTTCTTTGTGAGATGGAAAAATGATAAAAACGTACAGCTCAGGGACTTTTTCATCTAAGACAGGTCAGTGTTTTCTTTACATAATAACCACGAAATTAAAATCAGATGTTTTCTGTGTGGACAAAAGCTTAAAGAGTGAAAATAAATTATCGTAGCAATAATTATAACAATATAACAACAATAATAGCAATTAAGCATTTATAAACACTCTATTTACTGCATTTTTTTTGTTTGTTTTCATAAAACTCCTTTATCAAAAACAGGTGGTGTGTACAATCCAGCATGTGAGAGGAGGGCTGGTTTGTGTGAACTGCTGTATGAATTTCACTGGCTGGTAAAAGAAGTGCACGACTCCTGTAGCAGTCTGTTCAGCCAGTCTGAAGACTTCCAGCACTGAGGAGTCTCTGGAGCAGCCCGAGGATCGACAAGATGCATGTATCTCAATATATAATGAGATGGTCGTGAGGTGAAAACAGCCGTTCGTTTTAAGACCTCTCATGAGTCTCCCGTTACAGGGTCAAGGAGAGGTGGGTACCAAAGTGACTTAGTAAAAAATAAGCAAAAAGAATGACAAACATCTCCATTCACCTGCTAACCCCAGTCACCCTGGGACTAACAAACCCCTTGTCACATTAGCTCATCACAGAGTCCACTTAGGCCCTGCTCTCTTCAGGGTCCCATCACTGAGGCCAGGCATGACACGAGCTTCAGTCAGTAAGTCCAACTGAAAGTGTTTTCCCTCCCATGACTGTACACGAAACAAGGCTGCTCAGCTTTTGATGTGACTCGGAGGCCATTTAGTGTTTATGGCAATGTGGTGACTCCTACAGGCGAAAGGGTTCTGGGTCTGAAAGGGCCTCAGTGAGGCTCAGCCCAGACTGGCGAGCGATTGGAGTGGTGGGGGTGACCAAATGAAGGGTGAATGGGCGTGGGAGTAGGCAGCATGTGTCCCGAGTGGCTGAAGGGGGGCAGGTGACCCATGTGGGTCATGTGACTGGTGAGGCCGGGTGCACCAGCAAAGGGAGAGGCCTTGTCCTGCATGCATTTGGAGAGCTCGTCAAAGCCATCCCCTGATCGCTTGTTCCTCTTGGACTTGCTGGACATCTTGCGGTTGCGCGTCTGGATGCCTTCTTTCTTCATGGTCAAGGGTCTGTTGACCTGTAGAGAGCAGCACATCAGCTGAAGGCACACCAGACAAAAGCACCACTGACAGTGTGAATATTACATTATACGAGTTTAGGTATGTCACAGCTGTTTTAGTGGCTCTTTATTGAAAATTTTACCAGGAATATGTTATACATTGCAGTTATCATTTTTTAATATAGTTGGCAAAACAGCCTTTTACCTCAGTATGAAATCCATGCTAAACATAATGAGCAGCCTTTTGCATATATAGCTCCATTATAAGGCGAGTCAGGGGCGTTTTTATCTTTTGTCTAATTGTCTAAACCAAACAGAACCATCGTGGTCCGTATGAATACATGGGGATGAGGACCAGGCTGGCCCTGAAAGGAGCAGCCTCAGACAAATCCTCATCAGTGTAACCGACGCCCTTACACTGAATGACAGTCCCACCCGGCAGCCTCTCCTGGGAGTAACGCCCCCCATTGAAACAACTATGGATTAATAAAAAAGGAGGACCAGTGGGTTCTGCTCCACAGGGTGAGCAGGCTTCCCTTCCACACCCTTAGCTCCTCTGCTCCTAAATCGATAGGAGCTGTCCGCCCACTTAACCAGTTAAGGACCAGCACCCCTCCCCTCCTTCTCCCATCCCAAACCCCACACTCATTTGCCCCCCCCACCCCAAGCTACTTACATTGTGCAGTTTAAAGTAAAGGCCGCAGGCGTTACACACCGGATCTCCGTTCCCGTTGCGCCTCCAAAGGGTGGTGGTGGTGGTCTGACAGTTTGCGCAGCAGGTGCCTGCGCGTCTAGCGGCGGACTGAAGGAAGCAGAGAAAAAACACATCATAAATAATAACCCATTCACACGTTGTGGAGAGGTCAGCGCAGACACAGCAGTAAATATCACCATGCAGATGCCTCAGGAGCCATCCTCTGGCTTATCGTTTATGATCAAACCAAATTTATACGTGACACGAAGTTAATGAGAGGCATCAAGTTAACTTGTTTTGAACGGCGACAAGTGAGGTTTCAGCTTCGACCGCAGAAGCGGACCAACATCAAAAGAAGCGACACGCAGACTGGAAAAGTCACTTAACTCTTCTTTTAAATCATCTGCGTGTATGCCCACCGCCGCAACCGTGATCAGATTTTCTTATTTGTGCAATAAGATATGGAGCCATTTCTCCACTGAGCGTCTCTCTGCAGGGCCCGCTGGTAATTCTATTTAATGAATTACAACGAGTGCGCTATTAATGGAGGTCTTGCGTAAACTCCGCATTTATCCTGATCCAGGAAAAGCTGGGCTGCGGGGTCGTGTGAGACCCGGTGTCCCGCCTGACAATGAGCTCCTGCGCCCATTGCGGATCAATTTTTCACACATAATAAGAAGCATTAAGTTCACATCCAAGAACCCTCCGGTTCTCTGCTGTGCATGCACTTATGCTTTTAATTCATTTCAGGTGGACTCGTTGTTTTTGTTTTTTAACCTGGAGAGCAACAACAACAACCCGTGTCATTTTTATTCGAATTAAAAAACGCAAAGCCGCTGTGCGTTAAGACCAGCACTGCCCACCGATCATGACAAACAAGAGAACAACATAAATCCATTTATTTTCCAATCCCCGCCCCTCTCTCTCTCGCTCTCTCTCTCCACACATAAGCGGCTCCTCTAGTGTTGTGATAATCTCTTTACAGTATATGTCAGGCTGGCTATAGAGAATGCAGCGCGCTGGTTGAAGGCGGAAACAGCCGGGAGCCTGACTTCCTTATCTGGGCCGGCCAGATATCCGGATAGGAAACAACTGGATGCCCCTTTGAACACAACTCTGAAAAACACTTGAGCTGAAAATGCAAAAGCTACAGCCACACGGGCCGACCCAGTGGAAAATGTAATGGATTTTTTTTTTTTTTTTTTTTTTTAAAAAGGAGGAAG
>VUQH01020023.1:1857-16561 GCA_015106775.1 Etroplus canarensis | reverse complement strand
CCTGTCTTTTCGTCAGTGCTGCTGTCTCCAAACGACACATCATAGCAGGCCGCGCTGCTGTCTTGTAAACCTTCCCTTTCACTCTTGTTGCTATCCTTCTGTCACCCAAACAAAAGGTGCACTGTGGATTTTTCGTGTAAACAAAATGATGTTTAAATTGAGTTTAAGCCACCAAAACACATCTTGTGTTTACTCGAGACAATACAATTGCTTCCAACAAATATTACAAACCCAATTCTGGTTTGTTTAAAGAACATGCATTGTTTTCGGGCATGTTTGCTTATCACCACTGTTGGTCTTATGTTCCTGCTGATTTCATGGTGTTATTGAAACAAGAGTTACCCAACTATGATCAGTGTGATCGAGGGTGGACAAAAGCTCTACGGATTACATTTAAATGATTCATCATATAATACAAGAAACGATAAACTACAGCTTAAAGTACTTACATTATTAAATAGAAAGAAGGCGCGCACAATATATGAAGGGAATCTACCTACTCTTCAGACCCTCTGTTTGTGAGGGGCAGCCAATCAGAAGAAAGCTGGATTAAGGGGAGGTGACCGGGAACAAAAATGACCTGCTTCGGACAGTTTCGGACTGTGAATCATGCAAAGCTCCTCTAGTAGAGTTCAAGGACAAAAAGTGCAGAGGGGTAAATAAGCATAACAGGCTTCTTTTAAAAAGTTACAACTGTGAGAAACTGTGAAATGCACAAATGTGGAGGAAATTTCAACATTAAGGGTTTGAACTGAGTAGACGTGTCCATAGCCTTAGTGTCTCTGTAGCGTCGTGGTTAACACATTTGCCTTACAAGCAAAAAATCCCTGGTTTGATTCCAGGTAGGCACACAAGCCCCTCTCAACCATGGAGGGTTGCATCAGGAAGGGCATCCCGTGTAAAACCTCTGCCAATTTACGCTGCAGATTAGTCCGCTGCAGTGACCCCTTAGGGAAAATACAAGGGACGTGCATCAGAAGCACCCACAGCCGTGGATCATTCATTCTAGGCTCTTGTCATATGGGAGGTTAAAAAGTTTAGCTCTTCTGATCCAGAAGGAGAATCTGTTTGATATATTTGGTACAGAGAGCAGCAGGGTCTGTGAATATGGGGGGTTAAAATGGATATGCACAATATCTCACAAATCAAATGCACAGTTGGAAGCTAGTCCACGAAACGAATTCTTAAGTAGTATTGATTTAGGATTTCTAAAGAAACCAGATCCTACGTCAGGTTTAGGCATGATGCAAGCTTTGCTTTTTTTATTCGAGGATTTTTAAAACTGACATCAGCATTCTGTGCACACTGTAATTGATTAGTAGTTTTGACAAAAGGATGCATAAGCTTCTTTGTACCCCGAGGACAAAAAAAAAAAAGAAGAAAGATCTGACCTTCGTGTGGTCTTGAAACAATGAAACACTATTTTAGTTGACATCTGTGACTTGAAAGTTACATCAATATCGGTATAACACCTGGATTCCTGCCTGAGGCGTAATGTGCTGAGGTAGCGTAATCATTTTCTGAGTGTGGTTTCTTTCTCGCTCGAGCTTCTATTCAGCCATGATTAAATGAATGTAGACCATGCACACAGAATCACTTATACAGAACATGGCCACATATGGTAAACCTATGCAACCTGCCCTATACCCGAGTCTAATTATAGCCTTTTATACACGTATAAATGCACCATGATGTTAAAGGGATGCTGGAATTTTCACTGGGGAGTGCAGAAGGCAGCTGGTGAACCTTGCAGGCCTTTTAAAGTAGGATTTTTTTAATTGCTTTGGAGATGGGAGACAAGTGGGAGCTCGATCGTTCAAATACAGTACCTTTCCTTTCCTTGCATTTTGTTTCTTAATACAAACTAGCCACCTGGTAGCTCAGGTAGGTTAAAGTTTTGTAAATGCTTAGAAGTATTTATATGACCAAAGCCTGGTCTCACGCCTTTTACTGAGCGAATCTGCACAAACGCTCTACGGGTAATTCCCAGTAAGAGAAAGAGTTTTGTTCTGATACCTTTCTCCAGTTCCACGGGGAACAGGTCCAGCCTCTCCACTCTTTTCTCCAGCTCGTACTCAGCAGATGCTGCCATGGGATCCACATCTTCATTACGTCTGTCGTAGTCCTCGTTGGAATAGGTGGCAAACACCTGTAGGAGGAGACGGGGACCAGATCAGACTGACAATCACACTTAAAACCTCTTCAATCAAGTCTGAAAGGAAAAATACATGTTTCTAACTGTGCATTATTAAAAGGGAACATTTGTGACTTAGTTTTTTTAAAGGAATTGTTGAGCACTTGGGGAATTTATTTGCTTCTTAGTGAAAATTAGATGACATCCATACCAGTGTTGCTATTCTTAAATAAAGCTACATATAACAGGAAAAGTTAGCTTTGCTTAGCACAAAGACTGGCCGCTGCAATATAAATAAATGGAGATCAAAATATCCTTCCCTTCATTTTTAACAACTGTGTCTTCTTTTATTTGCAGCCATGGTGCAAGCTCATGCTTTCGTCTTACTACCAAGTTCTTCCTGCACTTACTCCAAATATAGTAACTGCTACTGACACCAGAAACGCTTCCTGTGCACCCCGAGGAGCAGTGATTCACTTTGTGTTTCTATTTTTCTTTGCGTTTGTGCATCAACAGGTAAAAGAGTGGACAAATCACAGACAGTGACGTGACTTCAGGTGTTTAAATCCAAATCTGTATCAAATGCTTTGGGAACTATCACTTATATATGCTCTGTGGACCATGACTCACATAGTTACAGACTACAGAAAGGCACGGGGGAAATACTGAAGGAAACAGGACTGTTACTCACAGGAAACCGGCAGTAATCAGGGTTCTTCCCCCATTTCTTTCTCTTACACTAGGCACCAATGCTCAAATTCCTTTGTAATGAAATGTACCAGTCTCTGATGTTTGCTGATAGCAAGCACAACCTTCCGTTTGCCATCACATACGCCATATGGACAAAAGTATTGGGCAACACATCTTAATCATTGAATTCAGATGATTCATTCAGTCTCATTGCCAAAATCAAGTACCTAGCCACACAGTCTGACTTTATAAACATTTGTGAAAGAACTCCAAAGAGCTCACTGAATTCCAGCATGGCACTGAATAAATATGGCACAATTGCAACAATATTCCATGATCGTTGCAAGGTGGAAGCATAGTCAAACAGCTGCATTGCCACTTCCATCACCAAGCAAATGCCAAGTATCACACAGAGTACTGTAAAATACATAACCACTGGACTCTGGAGCAGTGGGAAAGTGTTCTGTGGAGTGAAGACTCCCACTCCTCTATCTGGATGTCTGATGGATGAGTGTGGGTTTGGCAAATCCCATGGGAATGTTATCTGTATGGCTGCACTGTGCCAGCTGTAAAGTTTAGTGGAAGAGGGATGATGCTCTGCGGCTGTTTTTCTGGAGTTGGCCTAGGCCACAGAGAAGGGAAATCTTAATGCTTCAGTTTACCAAGACATTTTGGACAATTCTATGACACCAGATTTATGGGAACACTATGGGGAAGGCCCTTTTTCTGTTCTAGCATGACTGGCCCACTACACAAAGCAAGGTCTATAAAGGCATGGCTGGATGAGTTTGGTGTGGCAGAACTTGACTGGCCCACACAGAGCCCTGACCTCAACCCCATCCAACACCTTTGGGTTGAACTAGAACAGACTGTGAGCCAGGCCCTCTCACTGAGCACCACTGTCTGACCTGACAAATGCTCTTTTGGATGAATGGGCAAAAATTCCCATAGACGTGCTCCAAAATCTTGTAGAAAGCCTTCCCAGAAGAGTCGAAACTGTTATAGCTGCAAAGGGGAGACCAACTCTATATTAATGCCTATAGATTTAATGGGATGTTATAAAACTGTAGGTATAAGGTGTGGGTGCCCCACTACTTTTTCCCATTTAGTGTATGTTGTTAAAAAAATAAAAACTAGTACTTTAGTTTAATTCCTTTAAAAAAGTCCTGTTTAGGCTAACACAAAAGATAAAATGGATACGATTTATTCAGCAGAGATGTTACTGTACATAATTCACCTTTACGGGTTCCTATCATTGATTCTGAGAGAGTTCGAGGACTCACGGTATTATTACTTATTCAAAAACGCTTAAAAGTCTTCCTAGAGGTTTTGGAGATGTATGCAGCTGAAAACGACAAACTGAACTCATGGTTTGATAATAACGGACCAACATTGTTAATGCAGCCATAATACAATTCAAATGTATTGACTATTTCAGCTGAAACAGCCACAGCATTTCCTCTGAGCTGTATCATTTCACAGCGGTAATCTGTATTAAACACACTGGGGAGAAAAGAAAAAAAAATAAAAATCAATCACAACCACTGAAGTTGCTCTCATGAAGACAGGGGCCTCTGTTTTCAGGGCTCAACTTCCCACATTCACTCTGGCCTAACAGCATGACAGTTTACATAATCACCTCCAGCATGCTAATGGAGGCCTTCTGCAGCTGCTGCTCACAGGCCTCTCTCTCTCTCTCTCTCTCTCACACTCACACACACACACACACACACACACACACACAAGAGTGAGACAGAGAGTAAGCCCAATCTTTAAAAGCCTCACTTTCAGTCCTCCAAGGTGATTATGTATGCACTACCTTGCATGCTCCACTAGCTACACTAATTCAATGCTGGACCGTCTCCTTTCACACATTCTTTGATTTATTTTATTAACTTTTCTCTCCACATTTGTTCGCTCTTCTGCAACACTTTCACACTTTTTTCTTTGAGCCTTTGTTTGCTTTATTCCATGCATCTCTTGCATGTCGCCTGCTTGTTTAGTTTGTCCATCTGCGTTACAGAACTAGCATCTCGTAGCATCATTGCTGCACTTCAGTCCTACAGTATGGGGCCCCGTCTCCCTAGCAACGCCACAGTAAAGACCCTGTCAGTTTTGACAGCTCCTTTGAAATGTAACCGGCCCCTCCTCTCTTAAATTTATTCAGTATCATTGTATTTTCATGCATCATTGGGCAGTGTACAAGCATCTGCTCCCACTTTTAAGCTGTCCTTACCCAATAGAGTTTAAAATGTAATCGCCTTCAGTAAGGTCATGCAAGCGATGACATGGATGACTTTGTCAAATTCTTGCATAAAAAGTAGTGGAGTTCATTAAGTAGAAATTATCCAAGTAGAATGCAGGCTACTAAAAG
This sequence comes from Etroplus canarensis, assembly GCA_015106775.1. Classification (NCBI taxonomy): domain Eukaryota; kingdom Metazoa; phylum Chordata; class Actinopteri; order Cichliformes; family Cichlidae; genus Etroplus; species Etroplus canarensis. The sequence goes on along the minus strand of VUQH01020023.1, from coordinate 11,363 downwards.
TTATTCATTTCTCAGGGACGAACTAATTTAATGCACAGACTGTATATTAAATTAGAATTTCATTTACTAAAAGTTTAGACTACTTGAACCACCTTTTTGTATAATTAACCACAGAGTGAGTCATATTATTCGTCAGATAACTAAATTAGTGCTCTAACAGGGACCGACACTACAAACATAGTCAAAAGTCTGGTTTCAGTGGTTCAAATTAGCTGCCTATGTGTGCGTCCACCTGTCACTCTAATTGACCACAGCCCTAATAATACATAACTTAAAGCCTTAACACAATTCAAACAAGTGGGCTGCATAAAAGAAACTGCGTTTGTGTCCGTTTGCGTAGGTACACAGAAGGTATGCCACTTTAGTATACGCGCTTGCGTGAAGTCCTACAGCATGTAGTGGAAAGTGGATGACACGTTGTATAGGTCAAATGCTGACCGGCTGAAAAGTGAGCTGAAACAGGGAAGGGAGTGACTGCAGGGTTCACGAGGTAGAGGGAGAAATGCAAACAAATCATCAAAAAACAAAAAAACAGCACAGCGAAGAGCTGCAGTGGACATTTCTCATAGTTTTGAACTTAAACCTTTACATTTTATCAGACTGTTATACATCTTAACTGATTATTATACATTTTATCTGACTATTATATATTTTATTTATTCATTCTCTATATTGTACTGTATATTTGTATATTGTTTTAATATATCTAGGCTAGTTTTTCATTGGATTGTTATTGTCTCTGTTTAATGCTGCTGCTGCTGCTACACTGTAATTTCCCATCTTGGGATTAATAAAGTATATCTATCTATCTATCTGAGTTATAACTTCGCCCTTCTCCGAAGCTGGCTGAAGGACCAACGACTGCACAAGCAGTAGCCCAGAGACCGGTTGTTTGTGATACTGGCCCCTGGTGACAGTAAAAAGCCACAACATGTAGATGACAGTCAGCAAAGTTGCACGTAGGCTCTCCAGAGGACCAACACAGTACCATAAGTCAGCCATTACAGTGGATTTATGCTTCTGCATTCAAAGTCACAGGTATGTCGTAACTGCAAACCACACTGAAACCCTGCGCCCTAACCTGACGTGCACCTCCCTATAAATGTAACTAAACATCGTGTCAATGCAGCCTGGAGGCACACCAGCACAAGTGTAAACAACAACGTCAGGCACTTGTCTAGGATAAAGCCTAATTTATGCTTTAGCTAGGTGGAGCCTATAACCCAGCCACAGGGGCCACATTCAAGTGTACTCCTAGTTGTGCTCCCAAGCCTGGGTAAATGGGGAGGGTTGCATTAGGAAGGGCATCCGGCATAAAATCTTTACCAAATCCAAATGTGGATTCATTATGCATGATCCGTGATGGCGACCCCTGATGGGAGAAGAAGATACACAGAGCCTATGACAAAGTGGCTGATGCTGTCACAAGCATTTGTGCTTTTGCGAAGTGTGCCTGCATTACCCTGCAATTTACTGTCAAGACATTAGGTGATGGCAGGGTGGGGTACCTGTACTACTGCTGAGTTTTCTATTCCACTACTTCCTATCTGTGCTTCCTGTTTATGTCAGCGGCAAATACTTAATAACAGACACTCATAATGAAAAAACTGCAATTTAAAAGAAAAAAAAAAAACACACAGCAAAGAGGTAGCCAGAAATACATAGCAGGAAACGACAGTACCAAGCTGGTCAACCACAGCAGTTGTAGTCTCTGACAATGCAACGTGTTGGTAAATTTCTGGAGAGGTGCACATCAGGCTACAGCGAGGGTTTCCATGTAGGGTTTGTGGCTTCGATGTAGTGTACAAGAGAGTATGGGAGCGGCACTGAAGTGTAATGACTTCTGATTTAGGTTACCTTTGTATTCAGACGGATTAACAGAATGTGGATTAGAGACACAAAATACACTGTTTGTATCCTAAGTAACAGGGCATAAAATAACATCAGTGCCCCCGTGCGCCTGATGTGACACTTTCACATGGCACTGCTTCACCACTTGAGTTTAAAGATCAAGAGGCCACAGCTGGTGGCCTGTGATGCCCTCATTTTACGCCCATGATGCTGCAAGACATCAAAGACAGAAGGCTCAGCGGCATTTAATATTGCAGTGGCTATAAACAGCCATGACTGGATGCATGTTTTTACCAGCGACCATTTGAGAAACTTTAGGACAGGAGCCAAGTCAAGCAACAATCTCGCCTTGACTGACAGAGAATTAACACTCTCACTTCCAGTAGATTGTCTCCCTCCCTGCAGACAGACTAATTGGGATCCTCCATGATGCGACCTCTGACCTCCCTTTACCTAAGCATGCAGAGTAGTAGATGAACTTCGCGATCAGTGAGGTGGCTATCTTCGGAAGACAAACATTGGGATTAAAGGCGGTGTGGTGGGAGGAGGGGGTGGTAGAGAAGGACGCTGTTCCAGTTGTGGCAGATAGTAGGTCAGAGGAGCTAACAGATGGCCAGGAAACTCCCTTCCTCCCTCCCTCTGCTACCAGCCGCCTGGGATGTCCTACAAAAGCTCTGTGGGCAGCAAACGACAGCCACTCACACCAGCTTACAGATTGTGTATGCATCTATACAAAGCACCTAGTTGGGATTGTAAAGGGTATTAAAAGCAGCCAGTAAGTGGCGGCTACCATTTTACCGTACAGTTGTCGTGACACCGAAATGGCAAAACAACACAGCTGCTGCAGAGGCCTCTGCTCTACTGCAGTGTGGTTCCATCTTGATGGCCCTCTGGCTACAGTATGATTGAGTAACACTGGGATGTTAACCACCAAGCCCATAACCCCCACCCCACCACCCCTACTGCCCACAGCAGCACTCCAACTGCTGTGTTTCTTTCCCTCTTGACTCCAAAAACAGATCTAATTTTGGATTGAGCCAATAGGATGTGTGTAGGTGGTGCCAATGGTTTTTCCCAACAGAAATAGTGTATTTTCCACACTCTGCATTCAGCAAAAAAGCAACTGTCCAGTATTTCTTTTTTTTTACTCATACTTTTCTATGACTGTTTTTTTTTTTAGCCTGTGTGACATACTGTTTTCTCAATTTTTACCTAAAGGCTAAACTGAACTTAAATTTATTAGCCTGCATAATGTGAGATTTGACACATGGATGCCTCAGTTTTCTCTGTATGTGTGTGCAGTGATTAATCCACGCTTAATCGAGCTGTAAAAGTTAAGCATATGGGGCATTTTTTGCTCTTAAACCCTAATGACGTCACCATCCAAACCACCATAGGTTAAACAGGTGACAGGTAATTGCGTCTAAATCCAGCTAAAATTGGGGCTTAATCCACATCCCAGATGTGCAACATGCAGACAGAAAATGAGAATGCAACCCTGGCTGCCATCATGTAGGACCAGTCTCCCTTGCCAATAAAATGGATATGCTCAGCTTGTCATAGTAATGTTTGCATGGCACCAAAGCCCATCTATTTTGGCAGAACAATTTTTGGTCAGCAGTCATGTTTAGGCTTAGTGCTAGACACGGCAGGATGAGAATAAGAGGACTGAATAGCACTACACTATACAGAGGGATACAACAAATTTAATATATTATTAGACATTTCTGCAGAGAGTGTGTATACTTTTATCACACTTGTTGCATTATTTTCTGTCGCTGTATTTATACAGACTTAATAAGGCTTTGACTATATTTATATTTTTCCTAGATTTACTTGTTATAATGCTGTGGGCATAAGCACATTCACATTCTTGGGCGCAGATCTAGAGGTTATAGGCTGTTTATTTGTATACACTGCAGTTTTTTTATTCATTGTATTTTTCCTTACTGTCTGCAAATCCTATAAAAAATTCAGAATTACCTGATAGCTGAAGCTTCGCTATAGGCCTCTGTTGTGGTCTAAAAGATTTTAAAAGCACATTCATGAGTAGCATCATTACACTTGAGGGAATATGTTCCCTCATTACCATGAAAATTGTTTAAGTGCCACAAAAACATAACTCTCATCTTAACTACAGAACCAGTAAGGCCTGAGGAAGTGAGTATAAATCTTCACCCTTCTTTGCAGTGCAGTTGGGGCCTCACATGTCACTGTAGCCAGCCTCTGTCTTTTCTTTTTTTCTGACAAGGTGATGGCAGGTTGGACAAGACAAAACTGCTTCAGACATCATGAGCGAGACATTGCGTAACGTGGCCTGTCGCAGTAACCTGACTGAGTGGGCGCATCACATAAATGCTTGCAACCCACCGCCAACCATGGCAGGGCTGAGAAGTGGGACAGCCTGACCTTGCTGATAATCTGTCTGGTCTCCCACCCCTCCTGGCTGTGAGTAATGCACTGCATGAAATACTGCAGGCTCGCTGAGTCAAAGTAATGGGCAGTTTGAGGATACCTTGACATATGGTTACCCCATCCGTGGGTAATTCCTTACCGGCTGATCTATGTAGTGAATGCAAACCAGCAAATGATGCGTTTAAGGTGTTCCGTTTTCTAGAATTTGTGGAAGAGATCTTAAAAATAGAAACAAAAAAAAACAAAACACCTTCTATGGCTGTCAAAATTCAACACCCTCTGTTTATTACAGAATAAGTATAGTCATCGTTTGTGTTAATAACAGTGTGAAAGAAAATCATAGGTGTTCTTTGAGCAGGCCGGCATGACTGAGTGAGCGTAGGCAGACACCTACAAGAAAGAGTGTGTGTGTGTGTGTGTGTGATGGCAGAGAAAGAGTTTAAGGGTAGGTTAGGTGAGGGGGTGAGCAAGGTGATTCTGTAGCATGGAAAATAAATCTGATTATTTCTGGTTTGGCGGAAACACAGCCCAAATCCAGTGGAGATTATCTCTTTTTAAAAAAATAAATAAATAAATAAAAAAGCTCCCCTGAAACAATGGGATAAATAATTAAAAATCACAACAAGCCAGGAGGCTAAACAGGCAGGCTAAAAACGCCGAGTAACATATAGAATGAAGTCAAAACAAACAAACTAAAGAAATAAGACATGAGAAGCAGCTTCCTGCGTTCAACAAGGAGGCGGCCCTAAAAAAGAGAGGCAAGACTGTGACGATAACAATGCTGCTATTTTTACTAACAGCGGCAGACTGGTGACAAAGAGTGAAAGGGAGAAAAGAAGAGGCAGGAGAAAGAGTGTCAGCAGGAGCAAACAGAGAGCGTAGTGTGAACGCTACCCGAAGCAGAGCTGCTATTTTTGCTGGTTTGAGAGGACGTAGATGGACAGAAAGATGGACAGAGAGACGCGTTCAGTGTGAAATGAGGACAAAGAAAGCAATGGGCCCAGACGTCCAACCGCCGCCACCACAACAAGACTTAATTGTGACCAAAAGCTGAACTGTTGCACAGAATCGAACTATGCACTAAAAATGGACACTTCCTGCTTGGCAGTGAAACCCAAGTGGCACTGTGACTTAAGAGGTGGCTGTTATATAGTCGCATGACATTTGAGCTGCATAATGTGGCCCCTCCCATTTGACCTCGTGTCCCCCTTTTACTCTCTCATCCACCCTTGCATCAATCTCCATAACAAAGGCCACACTGATACAGTGTGAAAGGACCCAGTAGGAGGTTATTCTCCAGTGACTGCTGCAGGGTCACAACAAAAATTCAGCTTTTTATCAAAGTCATGACTTAAGGCTTTTATGGCATCATACATAACGCCTTGTCCTGGTAACCACCTTTGATCTCATGAGGATAAAATAATTTGTTAAAAGGGCGTCGTCTTCCGTACTGCACTTGCATGATAGGCATACTGAGCTCCCGGTTTAGGGCATTCACTCAACATATCAGAGCTTCATGCTGAGACATAATCACATATCTATTGGTGTAATCAGTGCTACCCTAAATGTACACGTCACACTTTTGATGTACAGTTTTCAAATATTTTTATGTTTCATATTTATATTTAATTGAGCATCTGTAATCTAAGCAAGTTCTCCCCTGGGATTAATAAAAGTATTCTGGTTCATGTAACAGATTTATGTTATTTAATGTAGAATATAATGTTATTGTAACCACAAAGGGTTATGTTCTTTACAGGAAAAGCCTCGCTCTATATAAAGAATATATCATTATTTCTGTTGCTTTACGCTTTATTCCCCATGCATGAATTCCTTCTTTTGATACATTTCTGGATAATGCCTGTTAGCAAAGCCACTGGGACCAAATTCAGTACAGCACCATCCAGGGTAATACAGCTCTACATCGAGGCAGCCTCCATTACTCTGGCACTCAAAGTTTGAGCGTTGTTTTTGATCGGTTCTTTGTTTTTTGTTTTTTCTGAACATGCATCGCTTTGAATCGGGCAGTCTAATTGATGCACGCTGCTTGAAGCACTCTGGCATGGTTGCGACCGGCAGACCATGCAAAGGTGGGCGGATACGTCCTTGGACAAGAACTTTCAGTGCTGGAAAATTAACAAAAAAAAATTCCTTCTGATATCAAAGGTCTCCAAGGTTACTTTACGAACGAAAGCTTGTTAACCAGCTTTAAAAAAAAATCTACTCCAAATGCTTAATGGGAAGCCAAAGGACACAACGTAAACAGGGGAAGCAGTAATCTGTAATCTATTAGATATGACACTAATTATGCTTAGCACATATGCATGCACACTGTTTCACATTTATGTTTAACAGGTTTCGTTTCTTATTTGGTTACACATGAGGTTAAAAACATTGTACATAGTTATGCTTTCACTGAGTATTTCTCACCAATGTGTATACTTGAGGCCTGACACATGAAAGCATCTGCAAAGCAGACTTTTTAATGTATTTCATAACCTTTGTTGTCATTATTCTCCAGTAATCTCTGCTATTAGGTGACATCTCTGGGTGCCTTACAATGAACAGCTGCTTCTCAGGGAAATTGGTTGAAACTCTTGGAAATGTTTAATATTTCTATGAGCTTGTGACTGCACAAAGGGTGCCTTTAACAGGGGTGCGTCTAACACGAGTTTGGGTGGCAACCCCCCCCCCCCAAATTTGATAGAATTCCATGCAGATGTATATATTATTCCTCTCTTTTGGGAGATAATTTATCTACATTTCAGGAGCAGGACCACACCCCTAACACCCCCCTTCCAACATTGTCTGTACATGCCTGCATGCCCTCCACACCTTTTTCTCATTTCCACGCCCCACCCACCCACCCACCCACCCTACCATTTCTTCTGCATTTTCCACCATCTCTCAAAGGTATTCATGGATCTGCCCGGCCTGCCATCAATCCTCACTGGGGCCTTCCCCAAACCGCAGTCTCCAGGCTTGTTCACTGCATCATTGTCAAGAAACTCATCATTCACATTTGGGGTTCTTGCTCATGAAATGCGTGTTTACAGAGGCAGGAGGTCTGTGTCCCGCCACTTTTAAAGTGCTTTAGTTCAAATTTTTCTGTTTTCCCACGAGCTCCCCTCTGACTGGTTGGTAGACCCTCTTTGCCACCCCGCCTGAAAAATCCTGGAAACACACCTGGCCTATTTGAAATTCCAGACTGTATATCATTATAGTCCTAAAAGCCAGGTTTCTGAATTTGACTTTTTCTAAGTACGAGCAATGGCAAGCCAAGTAAAGAGACTTTCATCTTCCAGTGGTTGAATACTGTTCATTTTACTCTTCCCTGGTTTGAAACGAGCATGGTTTTGCTGGGAAAGAGATGTACAATCTAAACTGAACAAAACGTTTTTGGAGGAGTAGAAACAAAAAATTACAAGTTAGGCTTGACAGGCTGAGAAGGAATATTCAACGTCTGAAAAATGGTTACGACTTTTTACCTTTGATTAAAGAGTGAAGATTTAGATGCTTGCTGATGTTAAGCTCAACAAAAATATATATATGTGTATTCCTCAAACACTTCTTTACAAGTACAAGTACAGTTCTAAATAGAATATTTAAATATCAAGTTACAGTAACTGGGTCGTAGTGGACAAAGCGTGGCTATAAGAGAGAAATGTCGGACTTGACAAGTCGTGAAATGGTGCAGGAGGGCCTCGCTGTGAAAAAAGGGATGTGTGTGACATACATTGTCAGGGCCCACTTCAGCTGGCAGAGTCGCTGTATGCCTGAGACCTCAAGGCAGAGCAAAGCAGCAAGACTGAGCTGGAGAGAGTCTGATGCTCCTCTCCGGATCATTACACCACCCCCAGACACAGAGAGACACTTCAAATCAACTCGGCGTCCTCCTCCTCCTCCACGTCTGTCCTATTCTCTCATCGCACTCGTCCAAGAAGAGATCACAGTGGGTTTTTTTTTTTCCCCTTCACTTCCTCTGTCTTTCTACACAGACACACACACACAAAAAACACTCCAGTCCTCACCCAGCTCCCCATACAGTGCCCAATGACCTTTCATTTTCCACGGCAGAGTATCCACTTCTCTAAAAACTGGGATAATTATGCAGGCCTGTTTTGTTCTTCCACCGCAAGCAATTATTTACAAAAGCAGCTCCCACTGCATTTCAGATTATTATCTACATCGAGGCTCTTTTGGGGCCCATGTCAGCTGCACAGTAGGAATGCGGGGGCCATCTATTAGCAACTGGCTACTGTGGAGGGAGGGTGTGTTAGTAGTGTGCAAAGCCCCCTTGTTGAAACAGGCCAAAATCAAAATGTCAGCACTGCTCTGACAGTGGCAGAGCTGAGTGAGTTCATTAAAAAAGCTGACACTGGCTCTGGCTACGACTGTAACACAGTAGATAAGCCTTAAGGTCAAGTTCAACAAGCCTCTAAAGACACGGGATGAAAAGAAAATCCCACACCAGAACACAGACATAATTACAATTCAGAAATCAGCACGTAAGCCTGATTAAACAAGCTTGTGGGGGTATGATCTGAAAGTCGGGGTCTTCGTGTTCTAGCTGCAAGTCTTTAGATGAATTCATTGTGTTTTTACGCCGCATATTTTCTCACCTTGATGGGCTCCGTGCTGAAGCGAATCTTTCTCGAAGGGGGTGGATCTTCTTCCGTAGGCAGCCCAGAAATCTCCACACAGCTGGACTCTGGCTCATACCGGTCATCGCCCTCATCTTCCTCCTCGTCCTTCTGGCTTCCTCCAAAGTCCTCTCCCACGGCACTGTAGCTACTGATATCCACAGAGTCCCGGCCCGACTGGTCATCTCTGAGAGTCCTGTCATCCTCCTCCTCCTCCAGCCTGAGAGCCTCGGCGCTCTTTGGGGAGCCTTGCTTCTCGGCAGCAGCTTCTCCATTCTGCACAGAGATGTGACCGTCGCCTTGGAGAGATGTGCTGCTGGACTCCTTGGTCCTGGAGTGTTCCTCAGATTTAACATCAGCTCTGGCCTCAACACCTGCATCTAAAACAGTCTTTTCTCTCTGTTTGTTTGGCTCACCCACATTACTGGAAAGTTCATTAATGGGGGCACACTGGCCAACACTCTGGCCCCCATTAATGCTTTCAGATGGAGGAGTCACCCTTCCCCTGGGGCCCCTTGGAGGTGTCTCTTGTCCCCTCTGATTGCTTATCTCGTCCTCCTGGTTGCCTGATGCAAAGGCACTGACCCTCTTGGTGAT
>VUQH01020022.1:1932-18417 GCA_015106775.1 Etroplus canarensis | reverse complement strand
CTGGACGATCTACACAGAGGATCCCTCGATGAACAACGGGGAGTGGTCATTTTGTGCTCTTCTGAAGTCAACAACCATCTCTTTAGTCTTGCTGACGTTCAGTGACAGGTTGTTGGCTCTGCACCAGGCTGTTAGCCGCTGCACCTCCTCTCTGTAAGCTGACTCATCGTTCTTGCTGATGAGACCCTCCATGGACGTGTCATCAGCGAACTTGATGATGTGGTTTGAGTTGTGCATTGCTGCATGGTCATGAGTCAGCAAGGTGAACAGCAGTGGACTGAGCACACAGCCCTGAGGAGCTCCAGTGTTCAGTGTGGTGGTGCTGGAGATGCTGTTCCCGATCCGGACTGACTGAGGTCTCCCAGTTAGGAAGTCCAGGATCCAGTTACAGAGAGAGGTGTTCTGGATCCTGATTGTCCTTGAGAAGCCCAGCCAAAGACTTAATCCCTATGCAACATCTGCAGAGAGACCAGAAGATAACAGTTAACAGATGCTTGAAGGGATCTGCTAATAGATAAAACTGTCTTTTATCGAGATAGGCATGGCCAAAGCTCTAATAATCACCAAAATTGCTTCTAGAAAGTAATGAATTAAGTTTCAGAATCATTACTGTTTGTAAAGTGTAGATTATTGGAAAACATCAATTTATTTCTGTAAAAGTTAAACTTACAAGACCTTAAAAGTATTACAAATATTTTCTGATGCAACTATATTTAAAGGAATAGATTTCTTTTAAATAATTTTAAATATTTTCATATGTTTACTTTGTTCTCAGGCTAACAGTGGAGGAGCATGTGTGGTTTTATGGCTGTTTGAAGGGTTTAACTGAAGCGGAGGTGAAGGCTGAGCTGGACACTTTGCTGGAAGACGTCGGCCTGCTGCACAAACGACACGAACAGACCAAAAACCTCTCAGGTGAAGCCACTGGTTTCACTTTTATGTGTAAAATTTTATGCACGCAAAAGGCTTGTGTTTGTTTTCATAAATTAATTTTCTTTTCAAACTTCAAATTTTCCATTTGTCCTTCAGGCGGCATGAAAAGGAAGCTGTCTGTTGCAATAGCATTTGTTGGAGGCTCGAAGGTGGTTGTACTGGATGAACCTACAGCTGGTGTTGACCCTTACTCCCGCAGAGGGATCTGGGACCTGCTGCTCAAATACCGCAAAGGTGCCGTAAAGCAACAGGGATTGAGTGAGGTGTGAGGGTGAAAGGAAAGCGCATTTTAGAGGGCCAGCAGACAAAAAGCCACTTGTTTGTTGGTTTCCTATGTAGAGATGACAAGCTTTTAAGTTTATTTGTCTTGATTTGAACTAAAGATTACATTACTCAAAAGTGGGGCCTAAGAAAGAATTTTTAAAAAACACGCTCATATCCTTTGTCCACATTTTTGTAAAACGTGGGTATGCTTTTCTTTTCAAAGATGCTTATTTAGAACTAATAGGGAAAAAATCCTACTAACATCTGCAAAAATGAAAAACATGAGACCTACAAAATATACAAATTACAAGGAAAAGGAAGGCTCACTTTGTGTGTTTCTGTGCTGTCTTTTCCCATTAGACCGAACCATCATCCTGTCCACCCACTACATGGACGAGGCAGAGCTGTTAGGTGACCGGATCGCCATCATTTCTCAGGGGAAGCTCTGCTGTTGTGGCTCACCGCTGTTCCTTAAATCTCAGCTGGGATCTGGCTACTACCTCACTGTGGTGAAGAGGGAAGGACTGGACACCAGCACTCCCAGTACTTCCAGTATCTTCACCAGCACCAGCATCAGCACCAACAAGCTGCCTCCTCTTGTCAAGGTTTGCTTTTGCCTTTACCTACTTTCAGTACCAACGTTAAACCTCTGCAAGTGTTTAGCTTTTAGTTTACTTTTTCTTAAGATGACAACAAATTGTCAGTTTAGTTCTTTGTTTTATAAAAATTCTTGTTGTTTTGGCTAATACTTTTGAGGAAGTAAAAATAAACAAATACTTTTTAAAAAAGTTGGGCAGGGTGGTTTGTAAATTCATTAAATAAAAGAAATAAAGGGTACCAGGAGGATCATCACTGACTGACATTTTAGCCTTCATATTCAAGTGGCATTATATTTCCTGCTGTCTTGTTAGCAGGAAATGCAGTTGTTTATTTGCAGATGTTACAAACTCTGCTTTGCATTTCAGGATAGTGACTCATCACTGAGTGAAGACACTGGCCTGGGAAGTGAGGATAGCAGCTCATGTGAGTGTTTAACTGCTATGAGTTTCCCAGTGTGTTGATGATGTTCAATTTTAAGTTGTTTTTGCTACTAAGTAGGAGTGACAATGTCAGGAGAATCTGTATTGATAGTATCATCAGACTCTCTCCTTTCTTCAGTCGCATGTTTGAAGTTGACCTTTTTCAAATGTATCTTACAACAGGAGATGGTCCATTTCAGTTTCACCACTGGAAATACTCTTTCCTCTTGCTGTGTATTCTTAGTACAATTACCTGCTATAATCTGAAGTGCATGCAATTGTAAATCACAGGGACTTTACACTGGGAGCTCGCACCTTAAAGACCTTTTAATACATTTGCATTCCCACATGTAGGTCCACCTGGAAAGGTACAGAAAAATTCAGGACATGTGTAAAAACATATTTAACAAATAGTTTTGTACATCATGGCTGCAAAAAAGCAATTTAAAATGTCATCAACATCATCTTCTCCATGGCAGACATGGCAGCTTTGCTATCCCTGGTGCAGCACCACATCCCTGCTGCTAGGCTGGTGGAGGAGTCTAGACGCGAGGCGAAAATCAACCTGCCACAGACAGCTGCCAAGGATGGCAGCCTGGCCATCTTCCTCTTCACATTGGATCAGAGACTGACTGAACTGGGAATTAGCAGCTATGGTCTGTCAGACAGCACACTGGAGGAGGCAAGCTATAGCTAATGTTACATTTACATCTGAACACCACAGAGCTAATAAGACAGGAAGAAATATATCTTTACTAGAAAACATGCAACTATGTACTTGGATGTGACTTATGCTAGTATAAAAATGTTGTATTGGTTCATCTGCCACTATGCATGTAGATGCAAAGGAGTGACCTTTTAAGTGTTTACTGGAAGCAATAGGCAAGTTATGAAAAGGATATTTGATAAAAATGTAGCAAATTTAACAACAAATATTACAAATTAGAAACAAATTCAACTAGATGCTATATGTATTTTATTACATTCAGGGGGGAAGAAAAAAGTTTCATCAGAGTAAGAGCAACATTAACTCCCAAAAAACAAAAAGAACAACAGAGGAATTAATTTATTAAATACACAGTCCACAAGAGTTAAAATAACTTTAAAAGGTTACTTAAATTCTTGTGTTATCTGTGTTTTCAGGAAGGCTGGATATTTGTGGAGGAATCGTCCCCATAATGGGCTTAACATTAGCATAAGATTAGCACTGATAGCAGACCTGTGGAGCCTGATAAGTCTACTTTCCGTAAATTAGTCTCTGACTCTTCTCCCCTGACTCCTGCAAAGCCACTGCATGTTCTTTCACTCCCACCTATTGTCTGCACCTTTGACAGTTAAGAAAATGCCTCAGTTTGAACTTGAAGGTGCAGTTAAACAAGAAATTCCTCTATCTTGGGCATGCAGCAGAGAAGCATATCAAGTTTGTGTTGTGTGTGTGTGTGTGTGTGTGTGTGTGAGAGAGAGAGAGAGAGAGAGAGAGAGAGAGAGAGATGGGGAGGTTGAGTTTGTGTAAACAGAGGATTTAAATTTAAAGTAATTTCTAGATCTTTCTGCGAGTGGCGGAGAAGAGTGGTGTGGACACTGGACCAGAGCTGCAGCCTGAATCCCTCCACAGCCAGCAGCCATCAAGACAGGGAGCTGAGGGGCAGTCTTCTGAAGAGCCAGAAACAGGTGTGTATACATACAATCAGGTTTGTGTGCACACCACATATCACACACAACCAGTATCCTGTTCTGTCTCCCATTGTGACTGTTTGTTTTCCATAATGCTGCCAGGAAGGAAAAAGCTCCGTAAACAAGGTACCATTGGCTCAAAAACTGCTTGAAAATCATAATAAGATTAGATTATTTTTCCCTAGGATTAGATACTTGTGTTTTCTACATTTAGCTGTAAAGGTAACTGATTTTGGGTTCATGAAAACTAAGTTTACATAACTTTTAAATTATTATGTGTTTCTCCAAGGAAAATTACAAGGTCATGAAAAAGCCCTAGGGCCATAATGGAACATAAACACTTCATGAAATTCAGACCAACATTTTCTAATTAAAATCTCTCTAACTCATCATATACCTCACTTATTCACTGAAAGTAGGAAAAATGTGGAAAAAGTAAATTATAATAAACATTACAATGTATACAATAAGTAAACTGTTATGTCAGCTTTTTACTCTTGTTTCTTTTGTCTCTGATATGTGAAGCTTGTCAGTTACATCAAATGTATCCATAGCTGTGGCTGGGCATAAGCATTTATCAGCCATACATATTTCAAGAGTGGAAGTTCTCACATTATGTTTTTCTTGCTGGCAGAGCCTCAGGAAACAGACCTGCTGACTGGAGACGGCCAAGGTGGGGTGCCTGTGACTGGCTGGTGGTTGACATGGCAGCAGCTGAGAGCTCTCTTCATCAAACGCTGGCTTTACGCTCGGAGGAGCCGCCGGGGAATCTTTGCTCAGGTTGGACAGCCACACTTAAAGACCATTTGTCAGCAAATGTTTAAAATGCCCATTCAGTTTTACTACTGATTCTTTTTCTTTGAAATTAACTGTTTGCGATTAGACAATATTGTAGATGATTATATCTTTAAGCAGATCTTGATGCTTGATTTGTACTTCAGATTGTTTTGCCTGCTGTGTTTGTGCTGGTCGCCCTGCTCTTCAGCCTCATTGTTCCGCCTTTTGGGAAGTACCCCGCCCTGGAGTTGCAGCCCTGGATGTATGGCGAACAGTACACCTTCTTCAGGTAGGACTGCACCCCATCATTCTCCATTCACCAGCCTTTCGATTTTAGTCAGTATTTTCTGCTGCCAAGTCTGGTCTGTCACTGGTCTGTTACATGTTGGATGAGAGGGCCTGGCTCACAATCTCCATTCTAGTTAATCCCAAAAGTCTTTGTTGGGGTTGAGCTCAGGGCTCTGTGGGAGCCAGTCTAGTTTTATCCTCAACAAACTCATCCAACCATGACTTTATGCACCTTTCCTTGTGCACTGGGTTACAGTCATACTGAAACAGAAAAAGACCTTCCCCAAATTGTTCCCACGAAGCATAGAATTGTCCAAAATGTCTTGGTAAGCTGAAGCATTAAAATTTCCCTTCACTTGAACTAAGGAGCCCAGGCCAAGCCAGAAAAACAACCTTATAGCATTATCCCTCCTCCAGCAAACTTTACAGTTGGCAGAATACAGTCAGACAGGTAATGTTTTTCTGGCATTTGCTAAACCTAAACTCATCCATCAGACCGCCAGATAGAAAAGCATGATACATTACTTACTCTACAGAACACATTTCCACTGCTCCAGAGTGCGGTGGTAGCATGCTTTACACTATTCTATCTGACACTTGGCATTGTGCTTGGTGATACAAGGTTTGCCTGCAGCTATCATTGAAACCCATACTTGGAAGCACCCAGCACACAGTTTTTGTGCTGATCTTAATGCCAGAGGAGGTTTGGAACTCTGCAGTGATTGAGCAAGCAGAGTTTTGGCAAGTGTTATGCACTGTATGCCCAGCACTTGGCCACCATACTCTGTAACTTCATGTGGTCTGCCATTTTGTGTCTGAATTGCTGTGGTTTCTGAATGCTTCCATTTTACAATATTACCACTTACAGTTGATCATTTTTCATAAATTTCATAAATTGACTTGTTGCAATGATGACATCCTATTACAGTGCCATGCTCAAATTCATTGAGCTCCTTAAAACGGATCCATTCTTTCATAAATGTTCATAAAGGCAGACTGCATGAGTAGGTTCTTGATTTTGTACACCTGTGGCAATGGGGCTGAATGAAAGACCTGAATTCAGTGATAAGAAGTGTGGCCCAGTATTTCCATCCATATAATTTATCTATTATAGCCTATATAGTGACTATAGCTAGATTAGTTGAAGATGATGTCCCAGTATTATATCGAGGATGCTGCTTGTTGCTGTCTTCTAGTTTCCTTTTCGTCTCTGCCATTTTTTTGTTTCTTCTTCTCTCTTCTAAATCCAATTAGTAAATAATTTGATAGCTATTAAACACATTGAGTCTTTTTGCCTTAGAGAAGCCTGGTTACAGCAAAAAGAATAAATATGAATCAACACTCCTGAGTCATACTAACTGTCAGAATTCTTGAAACCCAAAAAACATAGCCCCAAAAAAGATTTGATAGAGGGATTTGCTTTGGAATTCAGAGAAGCTGCTGTGTGCCTCTTTCTTACACACACATAATGATGGTCAGTAGACAACAATACAAAGGAAACATCAGTTTCTTCATGAAAGACCATTTTAAAAAATGTCAGATTTTAAACCACAACCTGTAGCAGACAATTTCCAGCAGTAGCAATAATCCCGCTGCAACTTCTCTAGAAATTGTATAGTCTAGTTTTTTATTGTTGTTGATATTGCTGAAAAAATTCCTCCACCTCTGGTTTAATATTCACAGCAATGATGACCCTGGAAACCCAGCCATGGAAAACCTGCTTGAGTCTCTCCTGGACCAGCCTGGATTTGGTACAAAGTGCATGGAAATGGAGCACAACAGGACGTGAGGCCATATCATTAAACTTTTTGTCTCAGTGGTATTTGTAAAGGAAGCAGTAAAGGTAGATGGATTCATAATTTTGAGACATCAGGACATTAAATGCAGTGAAAAGAAAAGCTTGAAAATCGTCAGGTGGCCAGAAATGCTTTTGGGAGTATTACATTCATTTTGTTTTCCTTATACAAATATTACTACTGTGGCTAAATTGTGTTCACCTTTTCCTGGGTTCTTCTGAAAGTGTCAGCGTTTTTTGTTATAATATGGTTAAACAGTATTTAACCTTCACTGACATTCAGCAGGAATTGCATGTGTTATAAGTAAATTTATAGATTTGGGGAAATCTGCATAATTTTTTAAACTTTTTTTTTCTTTTTTGCTGATTTAATGCACTTCAGCATAATACTGGGCATGCAGGCAACTGTTTGACTTCCACACTAAACCTCTTTTCTCACCGCAGGGATCCTCAGTGTGAAAGTGAACAGGCTGGCTCGTTCATGAGGCCACATTTATCCTACTCCACGTGGCAGATGTTCAACAGAGGCAACTGGAACAGAGATAGACCCTCACCTGAATGTCAGTGCAGCACTGAGGATGTCCGCCGGATGCTCCCCGATTGCCCAGACGGCGCTGGTGGGCTTCCGCCTCCGCAGGTCATCATAGTGTTACTATAATTCAGCAATGCATTATCTGATTTCTGCATCAGCAGTCACACAAGGGACTGAAACTATCACTAGTTAACTTAATTAACTGATAGTAGATATAAAGGCAAAATATACCTAACATTAACTGAAGCCTTGTAACTCATGAAATGTTTGCTTAGTTATGATGGCATAGTGTTAAATACTGTAAACAGTATGTCTGCATTGCATTGGACACTACTGTTTTCAGCTGAAGCATTAAACTTTGTTCTATTTCAGATTAAGAGAATGACTGGAGATATCCTGCAAAATCTGACAAATTACAACATCTCAGACTACCTGGTGAAGACCTACTCTCAAATTCTTAAAAAAAGGTACCTAATTAATGCAATATTATAATAATTTACATATAATTATAATTTATTTGTATCCCCAAATAACAAAAGGCTTCAGAATATTCATAAATATTGGTATATATTTCATTTGACAAATACATTTCCTTTGATTTAAGTTTTTCCATCATTAGTGGAAGCCTTTATATTTTGTTTTTGAACTCTTGTCCCTCTGTCCCACTAACAGTCTAAAAACCAAGAAGTGGGTGAATGAATTCAGGTAAGCTATTGAAGTACTGTGTATTCGGAAACAACTGTCCGATTCATTTGACTGTGATATCTCTTCTTTAAGTTCCTTATACTTGTTTAAAGTTTAGTCTACTGACAGACTGCTATATTTTTTTAAAATATGTATTACAGATATGGAGGCTTCTCCCTTGGGGGCAGAACCAACCAAACTGCTTCTCAGTCCCAACATCTCAAAGACTCGGTCATGGCAATTAGAACGCGTTTCCGAGTCCCACAGGTACAGTGAGCCTGTAGAGTTATTAATTATACAAATATATTCTTAGTGTTTACCCTTTCATTGAACCTTGCTCCCTCAAAGAAAAGAATGAGTAGAATAAGGGGAACATTTTTTAAAAATTGTTTGAAAGTCAGGTCCAACCTGAATCATTCGGCAGAAGCTCTGCTGCTGATGTCAGGAAGAATAGTCCTTGTCGGAGCACCATCAACTCTCCTGCTACTGATAAATACCTGCACCTTGCCCCCACACCATCCCCTGTAGTATCATTCAGCATGGGAGAAATGTTTTTATGCCTTAATGTTCTTTGGTTCATCACAGAATAGTTCAATGGATTATCTGCTGTACAGACTGCCAGAGGTCTTTGGAGGCCTGAATAGTCAAAACAATGTGAAGGTAAATGATAGTGTATTTATCTTGTCTTCATGTCTTTCTCTTTTAAAGAATAGCCCCCTTTCAAGGGATGTTAATAATGCCTCCAGCAGCATAAATTTTCTTTCTTTACTGCACTTAGGTGTGGTACAACAACAAAGGTTGGCACGCCATGGTGTCATTTGTCAATGTGATGAACAATGGCCTACTGAGAGCAAGCCTGCCACCAGGTCCAGAGAGGAGAAAATATGGCATCACTGCCTACAATCACCCGCTGAACCTCACCAAGGAGCAGCTCTCCGAAATAGCCATGTTAGTTCACTGTATGGACATTTGAAGTTGCAACTGGTGGATTTCCTTTCTTTTGCTTGTGATATTACTCCTATTTGTGTTCAATTTAGTCAAAGCACTCTAAATAAGAAGTATTAACATCAGGTGGAATATTCGAGTGGAATTAACTTGTGTAGGCTGTTGTACAAATATTTATATCAGTGTCAATGGAATCATGACTGTTAGAATTGTTTGCAAATTTTTAAATAAACTACATAGGTCCACAATGTGCTAATGTGTTTTTCCCTGCTTCCTCTTTCAGGATGACCACATCAGTTGATGTTCTGGTTTCCATCTGTGTGATCTTTGCCATGTCCTTTGTACCAGCCAGTTTCATCCTTTTCCTGATTGAGGAGCGAGTCAGCAAAGCTAAACACCTACAGTTTGTCAGTGGGGTCAAACCGAGTCTCTACTGGCTGGCCAACTTTGCCTGGGACATGGTCAGTATTCAAGAGATGGGAAAAGCTAATTGTCCTAACTCAGTCAGCTGCTCTGTCAGACTTCATGTGAAAAAAATAAACTGAAAATTCAGAATTCCAGGGGTCTGAAAAATATGTATGTATCAGTGTAAATCAGGAAATGTTATCTGATTTTACTCGATTTAGTCTGATAAAATCTATATTTTTTATCACTTACTGCTCCACTAAAGACGGTGTTGGTTCTCTACACTAAAGGGTTCTGCATCACTGTCAGAGCATCATCAAATACTTGACAAGGTAAAATTGTGACTCAGATAAAACCATAGGATAATTTTTTTTCTTTGTTCTCAGTTAAACTACACTGTCCCGGCTGCCATGGTGGTGTTGATCTTCATCAGTTTCCAGCAGCAGTCATACGTCTCTGAGACCAACCTGCCAGCTCTTGTCCTGCTCCTCCTGCTCTATGGGTCCGTTTGAGCAGAATTTCTGTCCATGCTTTCACACCTGTGTGTCTGTCACAAATGTGTTTGTCTGTACTTATTGGATAACCTCATTATACTTTTTAGGTGGTCCATAACCCCCCTAATGTACCCAGCATCCTTTGTGTTCACGGTCCCAAGCACAGCTTATGTGGTCTTAACCTCCATCAACCTCTTCATTGGAATCAACGGCAGCATCGCAACCTTTGTTCTGGAGCTGTTTGTAGATGAGGTACAAATTTTACACAGGCAAGGAATTCAAGTATGTCCACACCAGTGTCTAAAAATGAAGTATAATATAAGGCACAGATTTGTGTAACTAACAGTAACTTTAGTTATTCATAA
This sequence comes from Etroplus canarensis, assembly GCA_015106775.1. Taxonomy (NCBI): domain Eukaryota; kingdom Metazoa; phylum Chordata; class Actinopteri; order Cichliformes; family Cichlidae; genus Etroplus; species Etroplus canarensis. The sequence continues at coordinate 8,242 of VUQH01020022.1, read as the reverse complement.
CTGAAACACCAGCTTTATCAAGCAGAGCTTGAATTTATTTATTTTGAGATTTAAACTTAAAATTTGGGGGAATTTCACATATTTGTTAAGGAAATGTTACAAAATCCCTGAATTCTTCTTTTTGTTTGCATGTACATTTTGTTTAATCTACCTTTAACTAATGCATGATATGTGGATAATTTTGTCTTTCTAGCATCTGAATGAGGTGAACAGAATACTGAAGAAGGTGTTTTTAATCTTCCCTCATTTCTGCTTGGGAAGAGGACTTATCGACATGGCCAAAAACCAGGCCATGACAGACGCCTTTCAGAGACTGGGTACATATTTATTGATTTCTAAAGAGATATTTGCTGTTAAGAGCATTATTGTTTGCTAGACAGTATCAAACACAAGGAACTAAATGTATACAAATATACATGTATGTAATGAATATCTCTCTTGCAGGTGTTAAACAGACTCTGGACCCTCTTCAGTGGGACTTTGTGGGCAAGAACCTTTTTGCAATGGCAGCCGAAGGTGTTTTCTTCTTCATTTTTACTGTACTCCTTCAATACAAGTTCTTCATTCGCTTCAGGTAAGAATAGCTCTCTTTTTCTAGTTCCAACCCAGAACTTCTCTGGTTAGTTATAGCTCCTCTTTCATCCCTTAGATGTTCTCCAGAGGTGTGGCTTTTTGTACTATTAATGTCATGGTACACGTGTGTCTGAGAAATGAATAAAAATTCAAAAAGCAAAGGTATATTTCACTTGGTGATGTTGTGTCTTTGTTTAGGCCATGGTGGGCTGAACCGGAGATGCCTCCTCTTGGTCCAGAGGATGAGGATGTTTCCAGGGAGAGAGAGAGGGTCAAAGGTGGCAAAGCCCAATCAGACATCCTCACCATGATAGACCTGAGCAAGGTACACCCAGCATAAAAATGTTAAAAAAAAGTAAAACTGAAATTGTTCATGTCATTGTCCACCTCTTAATGTATAAATGTATATTTTCAGCAGAAAAAAGCAAACAAAAATATTATCGCTGCTTATTTAAATCCTGTTTTCAAGTGTTAAATTTAGATATTTTTGCTAGAATTTCTTGACATAATTATTACAGAATCACAACAAAAGACACTTCTGAAGTTAATCGATAATTACTTACTGGAGACAGTCATGTCCACACAACAAAAGCTGGTCCTTCACAATAAGAGCTTCTCTTTTACCCCCAATTAATGGTGATGCATGCACTTACACAGATAGCTGCTTGTGCAACTGCTAGAGATATACATATAAAAGAACACTTTTTAATCCTCTGCCGTGGAGGCATTATGTTTTTGGGTTGTTCGTCCATCCATTATAAATGTTACCGTTACAGGAGCTGACTTGTTTGTTGGATTTTGACCAAACTTTGTGTGGTTAATATTTCTGATGAGTAGATGCTCTGATAACGTACAAGCTTGTGGGATCAAAGGTCAAGGTCACACAGGGTCAGATTTAAAGCAGAGGCATATTGGCCAAGTTTTAGGTATTTCATTTAATGTAAACATACTGTAATATGGGCTCTCAACATATCCTCACATACATTCTGCCTTCAGTCTCATTAATTAGCTCTCCTACTGATTGCACACTGACACACCACTTGCTACAACTAAACTATTGTGAATTTCAGGTCGATAAAGTAATAAGTGACCTTTTTGTTGTTCAGGTTTATAAAGCCGGCAGAAAGCCAGCAGTTGATCGTCTTTGCCTCGGAATTCCTCGCGGTGAGGTGAGTGATCTACACACCAAATATATCCCTGATTATGTCACAGTATTGTAAAGACAGACACATTACTGTTGTCTAATCATCACAGCCACATTATCCCATATGTATCACACTTATTACTCTATTACACAATTCCTACTGTTCTTCCTGCTGCTGATATTCCTGCTACTCTTTCAACTTTCATTACAGTGCTGCTAAAAGCAGCTTTTACCATATGACTTTACATATTCTCCCAGCTGTTGAGTCCATCTCTACATATATGTAGATATAGTTTTAGCAGACTGTTATGTGTCTGCCCTCCAGTGTTTTGGACTGCTTGGGGTGAATGGGGCAGGGAAGACTTCTACATTTCGTATGCTGACTGGAGATACACCCATCACTCATGGAAAGGCTTTCCTGAACCAGCACAGGTACAAAACATGTCCACAACCCAGAGCTGCAGCAGCTTCACCCTCTGCAAAGGTACTTCTGTATTAAACCGCAGACATCATATCTACTGTTTTTTTTTTTCTCAGTGTGCTAACAGAAATGGAGCGAGTCCACCAGCTGATGGGTTACTGTCCACAGTTTGATGCAATCAGTGACCTCCTGACAGGTCAGGAACATCTGGAATTGTATGCCCGACTGCGGGGGGTGCCAGAGGAGTCTGTTACCAAGGTAGCTTAGATTAAAACTCTAAAGGTATAATTTATGAAGAATAGCATGGTGAATAGTTGTTTTATTATTTAGCTATTTCATTTTTTAGCAAACCTAAGCTGTGTGATGTTGGAATTTATCATTTAAGGAGTCATTTTAAAAATCCAGGTTTAGTCCTCTGCTTGTCATAAGGAATTTTCAAATTTTCTTCTAAAAGGTAAGCTATCAAGATTAGATTCAGCCTGATTTTGTCTCAGCTGTGTTTCTCTGCTCTTTTCTAGGTGGCACACTGGGGGGTGAAGAAGCTGGGACTAACTCAGTATTCACAGCAGGAGGCCGGAGGCTACAGCGGGGGCAACAAGAGAAAACTCTCCACGGCCATCTCCCTCATTGGGTCTCCACCTGTTATATTCCTGGTGAGGATTCAACTTGATTCTTAATAGAAAAGCTGATGCTTTTATCATTGAGTGACCTTCATGTATAAATATCACTTGACCTATATCTTATACTTTATTTCCTTTGTGGGTTTGTTTTTTGTCAGGATGAGCCCACCACTGGTATGGACCCAAAAGCCAAAAGATTTCTGTGGAACTGCATCCTTAGTGTCACCAAAGAGGGAAGAGCTGTAGTACTCACCTCACACAGGTAAAATTCAGTTCAGTTTTATTTTTATAGTGCCAGTACACAACAACTGTTGTCTCAAGGAACTTTATATTGTAATTTAAAGACCCAACAGCATTACAGAGGGAACACAAATGATCTGCTAATTGAATAGAAGGAGGGGTGAATACTGTATTATCAGTTACATATCTAAGATAAGGTGATTGTAATCAAATATAAGGCCAAGACTGGATATACACTTCTCTCTCTTCCACAGAGCACTAAAACACAAATATAATGTAAATGAAATTTCCTACTGGTGTGTTTCTTTTATCTTTAGTTTACACTTAAATGTTTAATGTTCATGGTTGTTCTCTATGTCTGTATTTTCAGCATGGAGGAGTGTGAGGCACTCTGCACCAGGATGGCTATCATGGTGAATGGCAGGTTTCAGTGTCTTGGATCTGTACAACACCTGAAGAACAGGTAACCAAACACTACACTCTTCCCTGGTTCAATGTCTAGTGTGTAGTCACCATTCAGCATTAAAGTTTTATTTGTTAGTGCTGAAAATGCAGGCTGTTCAGTTTTGCATTTCACTCTCCTCAATTCCTGAATTAACACTGGGTTTATTGTGACATTGAAAACAAAGTTTGCCTCTTGAGCTTTCCCCACTGAGGAGAACAAAGTTGTGAGGAACCCTCTCCGTGCTCATATTTGTGGGGAGTTTGCAGCTACAGTAAGTCACCTGATGATGTTTAAAACTGAAGAGCTCAGCATCTGAGTGTGTGTGTGTGTGTGTGTGTGTGTGTCTGTGTCTGTGTGTGTATGTGTGTGTGTCATGGGAGGTCTTCCAGCAGCAGTTTTTATTCTGTTAAACTGTAACACTATTGAAACATGTTTTTTTTCCTTTCTATCCATCTTTCAGGTTTGGTGATGGATATACCATTATCCTCCGTTTGGCAGACACTAAATCTGACCCTGACTCATGTCCTGTCAGCGCGTGCATGAAAAAGTGTTTTCCCAGCATTGAGCTGAAGGAGCAGCACCAGAATGTGCTGCAGTACCAACTGCCCTCACAAGCTTCCTACCTCGCTCGTGTGTTCGATGTACTGGCAAACAACTATGAAGAACTGGGCATCATTGACTTCTCTGTTTCACAAACCACATTGGACCAGGTGAGGGCTGTAATATAGCTGAGATAAAGGCTTCAGGGTGATTTCATGGTCTTGATCTGGGATCTGGTGTAAAAAGAACCAAATGAACCTCCATCCCAAGCATGTCGGCACATCTTATGCTATTTTGAATCCTCCTACTCGTTACAAGGGGTAAATTGAAAAAAGACTTTGAAGGGTTGGCCTGCATTTTCAGATTTATTAATACCAATTTACTGTCAGGATTTGCTTTTGTTTCCAAACGTGCATTAGCGTGACAGCTTAACCTGTCTATAGCGCTCATCTCATCTTTCTCAAATATGCCTATTTTTACTAAGCAATTTGGTTCTCTGTAGTATATAAAAATATCAGTTATTTAGTTTAATGATTTTAGAAGTTGTGCATAACTGACAGTTACAAAAAACAAAGGTTTGGCTCAGTACAGGGAAAAATGTTTAAAATGCCAACTCGTCACCAGTGTGTTTTGAGATTTTGTTTCATCCAAACATTATTATTGTAACTTAACAAAAAGTTATGGAGAATAACATCAGCCTATATACTTGAGTTGCTAAGAAGAGTGAACTAATGCTAACAGGATGCTAAGCAAGCTAAAGAGGCGCTTGTAAACCAAACGTCCCTTCTGAGAGAAACTCTTTATATTAGCTCACATTCTTTTGAAGAATTATTTCACTGGAAAATGTTAGATATTTAAAATGTAGATTTGATTTTTAGTTTCAAGGTTTTTTTTGATAATCAAATAATTATCTTTTTCTTCTTCTTTTGGCTGCTCCCATTAGGGGTCGCCACGGCAGATCATGCATTATCAATCCGCATTTGGATTTGGCATAGATTTTATGCCAGATGCCCTTCCTGACACAACCCTCCCCATTTACCTGGGCTTGGGACCGGCACTAGTACTACACTACATCAAATAGTTATCAAACAATGTAAATATTTGAAACAAATAACATTCCAATGCCGTCTACTTGCAAAGACAGCTGGATGTTATTTCTTTCTTCACAATCTTTGAGGTGTAGTTTGAAACTAGTCAGCTTAGCTAACATGAAAAAAACATGCTAAGATATGTTAACAGCAAAAATTTGAGGGACGGTGACTTCAGTAACATGATGGCTGCTGAGAATCAGTGAAATACTAAAAAATAATCCAGTGTGTCACTAAAACTTCTTCGCTTTTGTAGGTCTTTGTCAACTTTGCTAAGGAGCAGACTGATGATGACTGTCTCACAGATGTGGTCATCAGCAATGGGACAGCACAACCAGTCCTACCCACCAGAGTTAGTCCTCCAACCATCAAATCAGAACCTCCAATCACACCTCCTCAGCCAAGCAAAAGTCCACAGCTGCCTAGGAAATCATATGACAGCAATTCAAAGGCAGGTAAGCCGAAAAAAGCAAAATCAAGCAAAGTGAAAGCTAATAGAGACAAAAGCAACTCTATGGCAATGAGCAGATTACCACAGCCAGAGGTTAAGACCCAGGAGGCAGCTAAAATGAGCCGCAGGGGCAGCAGTGAATCGAACAGCAGTAACAATGGTATTCAGGGACAGTCCAGTAAATCTCGTGGGTCCAAACGCAGAGCAGAGCGCTCCAGCAAAGATCCCTCTGCTCTCTTTGTAGTCGGCACCGACTCACGGGAGAGTACGCTTTGAAGTGGACTGATGCAAGACAAGCGGACCAAAGAGAAACAAAAGCTTTTTCTTTCTCCCTGTATTGTCATTTGAGTGCTGCAAAGTGTTCGCAAGGATGTGAAATGAATGAGCTCTTTAGAGTCAGCCAATAAGAAGTGGAAAAAAGGACTCAAATATAACTGTCACAGAGAAAGAGAATTAAAATTTTCCTCTAAAGAAAGAACCAAAAGTCTTTTGTGGTATTGGCTTTGGTGCCTTTTTCAGCTCTTCTCACATCTATAGCTTTTTACCCTTTATGTGGGTTGATATATCTTACACTGTGTCTTCTCTCTCTGGATCAGTTTCATCACTTATCAGCGGTTTGGTTGTCCGGGATGAATATCATGCAGGGCTCAGTGTGAACCCAGTAAGCAGTGTACCTCAGGATCCAATCATTAGACCTCCTACAACTTTATTTTTATTTTCCATAAAGTACTTCAAAAAAGATAATGCTGCAGTCACTAAAAACATTGGCTAAGTATGTGTTATGTGTA
>VUQH01020017.1:2941-15388 GCA_015106775.1 Etroplus canarensis | reverse complement strand
AGACCTTCCAAAAAAAAAAAAAAAAAAAAAAAGACGGCATGAGGAAGCAAGAGTGAGACAGAGATGCTCAACTACGACACATACAAAATGTGCAAGACTACAAACAAACACAAAGAAGCACAGACACAATGCTCTCAGTCTCCTGCTCACACAGATGCACAGATACAGACAGACACACAAATGCACAGAGGGATGACAGCGCTGTGACAGGCCATGGATGATTACCTCGTGGCCCTCAGGCCCTTCTTCTCAGATCTTGCTGAGTGGCTCCAAATCTGGGCTAAGCCTTTATGCAAATCAGCCTTCCTTTAAACCAACCAACCACAGTCCCCCTCACTGACAACCTCTTCCAATCACAGTGCTCTGGCTAACAATGCCCTCCAAAATCAACATCAAGCCAAGCAGGAGACAAAAGAGGTCAGATATGACAGAAAACAGGAGAGGCACGGGCTGCGTGGAATATTAAGTGCTCCTTTCTCTATCTGTATACAGCACAATGCTCTCTAGCAGCAAGGCCACTGCCAATTATTTTGGACAAATCTGCTGATTAGACAAGTTGGGCTGGCACACAATGACATGGAGAAGAAGGAAGAAGGGGGGCAATGGAGAGAGCTATAGACAGAATAACTGAGAGCAAGAGAATTAAAAAGACCCAGTTGTGTTATGTCTTTGGGTGGTGTTACAGAGTGTGATATGGTGTTCACTAATAACAAGTGCTGTGTTTCTATAGTTTCTCCTCACAGGTAGCCGGATGTCTATCCATCGCTTCCATTCCTCTGAGAAATGATGAGGCAAGGAAAGAGGAGGCAGAAGGAGGGAGAGGGAGAGTGATGATGCATGGCAAACATGGCTAGAAGGAGAAAAATGGATGGGCAAGGAAAACAACACGCTCCAAAACACAGACAATCTGTCAGGAATCCATCACCATTTCTCCGCAGCTGACTGGACTTGGACAAATGGAGGAAACCACCTCCATGCACACTGCAGACTGATGGCCTTAATGTTTACTTCAGCTATAACAGATAGCTATGGTACTGGGACAGATAAATGATGACACCCTGAAAAAAGTGTTGACAGTGTGGTTGCTTCACTTGTGTCACTAAAATGTATTCGTTCCATTCAAATTCATTTCACAGAAGACAAAAGCATTTTTCAAGCATATGCCCTTTTGTAATTATGCCTTATGAGGATGATTCCTTTCCATACTTTATCCAGCCTATATAGTAATCAGGTCAGCTAATTAGGCTAGTATTGCTTTGGTTCTGCCTTGGTTCCCACTAGAATGTCACTATAGGGCCCCACAGGCTGAGGTTCTACAGTTTTATTTTAGTGATATCCAGGTCTGACAAAACACTGCATTCTTCTATCTAAAATGCAAAGATGGCCCAGCATTGTGCCAAAAAAACATTCACATGACACTCACACTCATTTACATGTATGCCTTAAAATGTCTTCTGAGAAATAGTTTCCTAGAGAACCCCCACAGTAGCACAAGAAAAACAACTGCCAGCAAGCAAAATGCTGTTCTCTAGGCAATACTAACAAATACATTTAACAGGTATGCTAATTATGAACAGATCATATTCGTATTTGCACTGGGTGTGGGTAGCAGCATACAAAAATGGTACAATTATATTACAGTCCCCACAAGCAATGTGCTTAGCTACAGCTAATGCCTACCTAATAAGCATAGAGAGAGGCATCCACTTTGTCTCTCTGTCTCTATCTCTCTCTGCTATGTTGCATCTCCCCCTCTACTCCCTGTCACAGTCCAACATGGCTCTCCTCTTGTCTTGTTGCTTTTGCAGCATGACTAAACCCCTTCCACCGCAGCTTTTATCCTTGGATTTAAATAACAAATACAGTATGTACATATATTTATGAAACATGGCTGATCCTCCCACCACATACACACTGGGTGGAGGCGTGTCAGTCTAATTCGGTGAATCTGGCTCTCTAGGTAATCTCTGTTCTTGAACATAAAACACACACAGGCCAAAGCCATATTGCTTTTACAACAAAAACACAGAAGAAAAATCTACTGAGCTACTAAGCAGTATTCAAATTGTTTGTATTAAATAATGTCATAACTGAATATAGGCTTACTTTTTAGTTGCTGTAGCATGCCAGAATTAGCTGGCTTGGCACATTGTTTGCAAATGGGCTGGTCTGAGTATTTCAGAAACTGCTGATCTGATTGATGCCAGAGGTCAGAGCAGAATGGCCAGACTGCTTTGAACTGATAGGAAGGCAACAGTAACTCAAATAACCACTTGTTACAACCAAGGTATACAGAACAGCATCTCTGAATGTGTAGAATCTTGAAGTAGATGGGCTACAGCAGCAGAAGACCATACCTGGCGCCAAACCTGTCAGCTAAAAACACAAAACTGATGCTACCTTTTGCACGGGTCACCAACACTGGACAATAGAAGATTGGAAAACACCAGTTTCTGAGGAGTCTTGAGCTCAGAATTTGGCACAAACAACATGAAAGCCCAGATCCATCTTGCCTTAATTAAACAGTTCATGCTGCTGCTGCTGGTGAAATAGTATGGGGGATATTTTCTTAGCACACGCCGGACCCCTTAGTACCCACTGAGCATTGTTTAAACACCACAGCCTACCTATTGTTAATTGTGCATTCCTTTATGATGAGCCAGCAGGATAACGCACCATCTTACAAAGCTGAAATCACCTCAAACTGATGTCTTGAACATGAGAGTGAGTTCACTGTACTCAAATGGCTTCCACAGTCACCAGATCTCATTCCAACAGAGCACCTTTGGGATGCAGTGGAACAGGAGATTTGCATCATGGATGTGCAGATGTGAAATATGCAGAAACTGTGTGATGCTCTCATGTTAATATGGACAAAAATCTCTGAATACTAGGTACTAGCAAGTTGTACCTAATGAAGTGGCTGGTGCGTGTGTGTATGCACACTCTTATGAATCCGCATATTTGTTTTGCAAAGATTTTATGCCCTCCCCATTTACCCAGGCTTAGGACCAGCACTAGGACTACATTAGCTTGTGTGCCCCTGTGGCATATATAGCATTTCTTTATAGATATCAAGTACCAATTATTAACTATTGTTAAGTATTTTTCTTAAAAATATTAATCATGATGAGATTAGATTTGATTATCAATACAGGTAGAATCTTATTTTTCTAATTATTATTATTATTATTATTATTATTAAGTACATAGTGTTAGTGTATGCTATACCAGGGTATAGTCTAGATTTTTGGATTCCTGACACATACAGTCATTAAACCAGGTGTAAGCTATCTTTCAGCTTTACAGTTCAGGCCTGCACACACCTACTCCTCCACCTTTAGAGTGAGAGGGGGAGAGAGAAAGAGAGGTATGAAGGGTGTTAGGAGCTCTCCATCTCAGCGGGCCCCCTTGTGACAGGTCTGCCTTCTCATCACTCACTGGGGAAACCTACTTACCAGCCAAATACACACCCACGTGAACACCCACACACACACCCACACACACAAACTGGCTGGAGAGCAGGCAGATTAACCTGAGGGACAGGAGCGAGGACACTGCCTCTTACCGTGAAGGACAAACGCAGCACTGCGTTGGAGAAGGGGAGGGGCTAGCGGCAAGAGGAATGAAATCCCACTGCATAAATATTCATGAGCCATCTCACCTGTCTGAACGAGACTCATCTGTGAGCCTAGCTGTGGAACCTGGGGTGGGGGGGGATGGGATAGAAAAGGAAGGAAGGGAGGAGACAGGGAAGTAGGATGGGTGAGGGGTTACTGTGGCAGCCACACTTCAATCCTTTCCACTCGTTAAAATAAGACATGATGCGCTCTGAGGGCTGCTCTTTGAACCTTGAACACACCCCGCTAAACTCCATCACCTGCTTCAACACACACAAACACATATACACTCACACACCCACACATGAAACCCCCAACTTCACACATCAGCTCCCAGGTGAGTACCGCTGAGGGCGACCTGAGAGGTTTTTCACCTCCACAATGTCATTTCAGGCATCTTGTGCTGTCTCTTCCGCTGCATACTTTTCTTCTGCAGTCTGTTTTTCATTACAGACACAGATGTCAGGGAACACACTTCGATTAGCAGCATCCGGATAAGGAGAGTCCTTTAACATAGACAGGATGCAACAGAATGAGCTCTTTGCATCTGACCCCAGCTGATGGATCTGAACAGATTGCAATGCAGACAAAAAGCTTCCAACGGCAGCAACATTTCAATAGACAGAAGCTTTCTCATCCTTCATGTTGGTGGGAGGTGGAGCAGCAAGTTTCAGGACTGCTACAGTTGAGAAACAAAGCAGTGAGCCTATGAGCCTGTGTTTGAGCCTAGTTTATTCCTCTCCAGCTGAGCTGTGTGCTGGAGAGGGATGGGGGACCAGTACGCGCATTGTAACAGACAGCTTTATGAAGATGGAGTGATCCGATAAGCATCAGTGATACAAGGGCAAGCAGGTACCAATATGGACAGTCTCTTCCCCCCTTTCTCTCCCTCTCTCCAATCTCTTTCCCTGGAAAAAAAAATGAAGGGGATGTGTGATGCCTGTAACCATGGTTACCCATTAGCCCAGAGCCAAGTGATGTGGGATGAGGTTTAGAGGGAAAAGGCCAGTCGTTGTTTCGCATCAGTTCTGCTGAGAGGAGGAGCTTAGGTGTAAAGTAGGCCTGCTGCCACTGCTTTTCAGTTTTATTCAGCCCTCATTCTGTTTGTCCCTTTTGCCGTCAATCCCACTAAGGCTTGAGTGCCTCAGTGCAGAACAGAAGAGAATAATTCCTATTGAATAAATAATACAAGGGCAGCACGGTGGTGTGGGGTTTAGCACCAATGCCTCACAGCAAGAAGGTCCTGGGTTCGAATCTGCTGGGTGGGGCATTTCGTTGTGGAGTTTGCGTATGCCCCCCGGGCCTGCATGTAAGCTTTCTGGGTACTCCGGCTTCTTCCCACAGTCTGAAGGCATGCAGGATTAGGTTAATTGGCAAGTCTAAATTGGCTGTGAGTGTGAACGGCTGTCTGTGTTGGACCAGAGTCCTGTCCAGAGTGTATCCTGCCTCTTGTCCCATGACAGCTGGGTAAGTAGAAGAAAATGGATTGTAATAATAGTTTTACTTTTAACTAAATTCAAACATACTTAAGGCCAGAGGAGTTACTATGGCCCCTTCTGCCCAAGACCACCCATATTCAAGTTTCCTCCCTGCCCAATGGGCTATAAAAAAAAAAAATGTGGCAAGCCAGGAAGTCAGCGTCCTTTGTGAGGCTGTGGAAAGACGTGGGCCCCCTTCCTTCCTCAGCAGCTCCTCAGAGGCACATCTGTGTGATGTCCATACACCAAGCTGTCCACCCCTTTCTATTCACCTGCATCACTCCCATCCAGCCCCCTTCCTTTTCCCTCCATTGCACCTTCAGTCCCCCCACTGTTTCTCTGCATTAACCTATCCCCACCTTGTCTCTCTCCTCCTCTATCTGCCTGCCTGTTCCACCCACTCATTTCACCCTCTTTCTGTCAGGATAGCCTTCTTTCACTTTTACTCTCTCCAGTCTCCCCACACTCTATAATTTCACCCCATATGTCAGCTTTCCCTTTGTTCTTTGTCACTCACTTTCCTTTACCCACCTTCTTCTCCACCCTCAATGAGTCTCCCTCACCCTTATCTTTTCTCCCTTACTCCTTGCCTTATTTCTCTCTGCCTGTCTGCGTTATTAAAATATTCTGAATTGAATGAGCAGTGGCAGGCTGCTTGTGCGCTGGCCTGTCTATCGGTCTTCCTGGTTGAGTTTCTGACCGACAAAGAGCCCTGAGGTGTCAAAACATCTTGCTGGCTATCTTACCAAACAGAGATATGACCGTTCTTGGATGTGAATCACATCTGGGTCATCTGGAAGCATTTATTTAATTCATTTTGTTGTCTTTCTTCTTCTGTTGGCATCACCAAATGTGTACCATTGCCCACTAAACAAGATATCAGTTTTGAAAAGGTAGAAACAATAAAAGTAATGTTCAGACAAAATGTATACAGATACAGGTCTACTGTAGATAGGCAGTGCTTAATGGACCTGCAAAATGCCACTTAAACCACTAAAATTGGATCGAGGCCCACTTGAAATGTTCTGCCATACAAAATAAATGTTCCCATCTCTCATTTTCAGCCTCTATCCTTTCAAATGCCTTTTTAATGAAGTAGTTAAGCCACACTATGATGTACAACCAGACACACATACAAACACACTCTTGGCAACCGGTTTTAGAGACATTAAAATGCCTAGAAGGACCCTGCCAGTATACACCAAGATGAGCTAAAGCCTATAATGATTAAACAACCTTCATTTAAACCCCGAGCAAAAGCTGCTCATCAATTAGCATGATTTACTGTGGTGTCTCTGGACATAGCTGTTCCATGGTAAACACCGACTCGGTGTCCTACTGTAGGATAGACCTTCCTTCATCACACCCTGGGGATGACTCGTGGCAGAATAAACAGCCATTTGGACCCTCGTCGCTCTCCATTGTGACTCTCTTCGTGGAAATATGCGGCTTGAATCAACGCTCTGATGACACACAGCCATCTGTTGTTGTCTTAAGTGTGTTAGGGCATGAAGTGGAGAGAAAACAAACACACAATGGCAGATTTTTTTCTTCCTTTTTTAAATACAAAGAAGATACTACACAAAGTGTGTAGTTGTCATTCCATGAGCACAATACATGTACACACAATCACAAATGCATACACCAATGCAAAAGCACACACCTCCTCCCTCGGTCCCTAGAGTCGCCCATCCTGAAATAGCAGAACTGAGGCCTTTTCAGTTTTTCACTTCATAGAACCGAGCTGGGGAATCAAATAAATAATAGACAAAGAGAGAGGGATAGTGATAGGACGACAAGTCAATGCGTCTTTTCTCTGCAACAGCGTGGCGCACCTCTGAATCTCTTCCATTCTCCATGCAGTGTAGAGGACCAATAGATTAAAACTGCATGGCACACACTGCGAAAATGAATAGCGCTAAAAATACATCCTTTTCACTGAGACATGAAAGGAAACTGCCTTTCCCCTGTCCAGTATTGAGCAACCATTGATTCCAAGACAAAGGCTACACCTCCTCAAAGAGGTAAGAAAAATAGCAATCATACAGGCAATTATTTTCAAATGTGCCTGCAGCGGCCGATAATGTCAGCGCGCCTCTCTTCCTAAATAAAGGAAAGGAAGGCAGGCGTCAAAGCTGCAGGCCCACTGCTGAAGACAAATGAGCCCATCCACAGAATGCTTTGCTTTCATCTGGGCAGCATGACATGGTGCCCCATGCAGTGTGAGGAAGAGCCGAGCCCGGGGGACAGACGCGCACAGAAAGAAAGAATATAGATTCTCCATTTAGCTCTGTGGAGACAACACCAAGGCAAAGACCTCTAAGACCACTGGCCAGATTGCCAGTAGCTTTCTAGTAGCTCTGCCACAGACAACAATCACTGGGCCTCCACAGCCTATAGCATAGTTCTCTCTGTGAGGCAGCAGCACACGGTAGGCCTTTATAGCCGGACCTTTTTATAAAGACAGAGACACTCTCTCTCAAGGCAAGTACTTCAGACCCAGGCCTTTTCATTTTGATGAGGAGCAGCATCTGAGGAGAGGGGGTTAGACAGCTCTCTGCTGGGTCTAGCCCTTCATGATGCTGAAATACTCCACTGTTTTGAATAGAAATCTTCACTGGAAATACTTCAAAGGAGGAAAATCCAGAGGCAGCAATGAAGGGGAGGGGCAAGGGAAGGAAGGACTATGTGAAGGCAAATAAGAAGGGCAACCTAAGGAGATGTTGTTGAAATCAGATAGGACAGATTCACATAAAATGTTCTTTCCTTTTTCTTTCCTGTCTTAGAACTATTACCATCCTACTATGTAAACTACTCCTGGCTGTCAGAATTGCTTATGCCCCAGATTTCTAAAGATAACAGACTGAGAGAGATAGAAAATGAAAGTAGCAAAGCATGGATACAAGGTAGATGGATGGACAAATGAAAAGAAGAAGAAGGCAGAGGATGACACTCCTCACCTACATCAAGTACTACTCATGCACCGCAGTGGAAAGCCCTGCGGTCCATGCCTAAAGGCCCTAAGCCCATGCATGGCCTATCAGTTTAAGATCAAAAAGAGCTCTCTTTAGCAAGACATATGGACTGAATAATGCATCTGCTTTATTTCCACAAGGCCAGACAGGATGAGTGCCAGAAATAAAAGGAAGCAAATATGTCTACCATATATTTCTTTACGATTATTATGAATGCATATATCAGACTGTGTATGTGTCTGTCTCGCAGTCATGATGGTGTTTGTTAGGTACGAGTTTTTCAACAAGCCAACTAGCCTCTCTACTCTGTCAGTCATTGTGATGGGACAGTGAATACTTTTGCCTGTAGCGTGCTAGAAAATGGGCTTCTGTGATGTCTCATTTGAATAGTCTGACAGCCAGGGGTAGAGAAGCAGCCTTGTAATGAATTATAAATACAAGGTGGGTGCATGTTTCCCCACAAACTGCTGAGAAAAGGTGAAGCACAAAGTCAAGTTCAGTCAGAAAAGAAAGCAGGCTTGCAACCTGCCAGGTATTTGTTCCTCTTCAGCAAAACAAAAACACAGGCAAACAAGAAGCTTGGTTTTATCTAGTGAGGCAAGTACCAGTGACTGCATTCACTTCTTAGTCTCTATTCACCCAACGCTAGTGAAAGATAAACTTTATTTATTCCCAAAAATGTGGGCCCAAAATAGGGAGACAGACACAGGTCTGTGTAGGAAAACAAACTCTGCCCATGCACAATAATTCAGGAAAAGCCCTGTGTTATCAATAAGCCGAACATCTGTGACTGTTAATCAGCAGCATCATGTCTAAGGCAGACAAGGTCCTACTCTGTGACCCACAGTCCCCAACCTGTGGCCCACATTCTGGGTAGACATCAACAACTTAAGGTACAAAGAAAGGGGAATGTAGGGTTTATAGCTGGGCTCTGCTATGAGCTGAACTAGGAAAGACGGGACTTAACACAAGTGAATGTGCAGGTATAACACAAACTCATGGAGACGTCAACAATGTATTAAGTCAGTTATGCCAGCATCTTCTCCATGTGTAACAGAAAAAGGGAAAGGAGATCCTTTCCCTTTGCTCATCATCCTCCTGTCGGAACAAGGTCTGTCATCAAGTCTGGTCACTAAGACTGCAAGGCTAACAAGAAAACAAGCACGTTGCTGGCCTTTTAAGTCAGTCAGAGAGGGTGTGAAGGACACCACTGGCATCCCACAATGGATTGGTCTGACACAGTTCTAATTGCTTGGCTTGAGCACTGAGCCTCAGTAGGGATATATGACCTCCTTATAAATCCTCATCACAGAGACAAATAATCATTTCATCTGAAACAGGGGAACAGCCAAAACTTCAGTTTATTGTGCCTGCAAAAAAAAAAAAAAAAGAACTGACTACTAGACAAGATTTATGATGCAAAAATCATGACAAACAACCAAAACTTCACTGCAATGTGGCTGCAAAAACTAATTATAAACTTAAATGCAGTTACTTGCATTATGTACAGACTGAACGAAACTCCAATAGGACATTAACTTCTAGTTTCCAGTTCATTTAACTTCTCACTTCAACCTAGTGAATTGCACTTTATGTTTCCAATTTGCACATCTTCTCTTCACTGCCCTCTAAATTATTCATATTGTCTATTTGTCTATGCACAATGTATACTTTCCATACTTTATCTTTAATGACATTTCATATCCTCTCACATAGTCTTCGTTTCTGTTATAGTATGACCTGGTATAGTCTTTATATTTTATTTGTATACATATACTGTCCATACACTGTATCTACCTTGAATATATACAGTGTGTATACATATATATATATATATATATATATATATATATATATATATATATATATATATACATATATGACAACAAAGTTGAGAATGACAGAACTGAAAGACAAAGTTTTTAGTAAGAGGGGACAAGATATATGGTGTAAATAAAGAGAATGCCACAAAAGGAAGAAAGTGTGATGTTTTGAGGAAGAAAAGTGAAACACAAGAGAGGAGCACATGAAGCGAGAAGTCATGTACAGGACTGCAGGTGGGAGTCCCATGTGAGACAAGAGTTAAGTCTATGTAGTGATAGCGGCTGAAGCAAAACTAATGATCTTGTCCAACTGAGGATAGGCCATCTGAGACTTGTTTATTTCTAATGGATGGTGCAGTAGGTTGTGCAGGTGTTTCACTCATTTTCAGTCCTCTCTTGTACATGACTTTCCTTGAAAAATTGAGGAAAGTGGACAAGTGGAGAACAAAAGAAAAAGCAGTGGGAGGCCTAAACAAATATATATGAATATGAAAGTTGTGTCATAGGACCTGGCCCTTCTGATCCATCTACTGTTTGCCTCACAAATAGCCTCAGTGGAAAAAGCCATTTTTAAGGAAGAGAAACAGGGAAGAGAAAGGCTGAGGTATGTAAAATTACACAAGAATTGGATGACAACATGTTTCATTGAGAGATGATTCCAAATTTGAAGTTTGTGGTTCAAAAGTTTGTTAATATGTATGAAGGAGGCCAAGAGTAAGATACAAGAGTGTCTACAACTATTTTAAAACACATTGGAGGCTCTGTAATGGCTTGGGACTGCATTTCAGGTAGTAGTGTTACAATAAGATAAGATGAGATAAGATAACCTCTTTATTAATCCCAAGGGAAATTCTTTTGCTTTATTTGCTTGCAGTTCAATAATAAAATATAAATAGAAACAGAAGCAAAAAAATGTAAAATACTTGTTGTAGAGAGTGACAGAGAGGCTTTTCCAAAGTTCCAAATCAACTAACCTCACTGTGAAAACTATAAGAAAAGGAAAAAAAAATGTTTTTTTAAATTTAGAAAAAATATATAAATATATACAAATATGCTCTGTACCTTACATGTGAGACTAGTAGTGCAAACAGACGTAAAGTGAAACAACTGATGGAATTCTGAATGCAGAAAAGATTGTGTTCCACCATGCAATGTAATCTGAAAAGCATCTGATTGGTAAGGGCTTCATTTTTTCAGCATGACAATGATCCCAAATACACTGTCACATGGATAGAAAAACACACAATGGAACACTATCAGTCACTGACTGGTCTCCCCAGAGCCTGGACCTCAACATTACTGAATCAAACAGAAGATGGAACAAAAGGCCACCAAAATCCAAACAAAGGCTTTGGCATGTCCTTTAGGAAGCCTGGAGAACTATTCCTGAAAACAACTTAAAGAAATGACAAGAACACTTGGCTAAGAGAGTTAAGGCCATATGCCAAATATTGACTTTTAGGTAAGGTAAAGGTAAAGTCTGTTGGGCTTTTTACACCCGAGCCTTACTGGCTCATCAGGCCGGAGCTTATCCCGGTTTCTGTAGCATGAAGCGACTTAGGAGTGAAACTCCTCCTGGATGGAACGCTAGTCCATCACAGGTTACCTTCCCAGTATTTACTGGTACCCATTTCAGCTGCTGGGTGGACAGAGGAACAATTGCGGTTGGGACCTTGCCCAAGAGTCTTGGCACGGTGGGGGTCTGACCGGGATTCAAACTCACTACCTCTTGGTCATGAGCTCAGTACATTAACCATTATACCACTGCCCTGCAATACTGACTTTTAACCTGCTGAATTTGTACAATTATTAATTGCTCTTATTGATTGCATAAATTCAGCATGTTGCACCTATTTTTCACTTTCCTATATACATATAGATAGATAATTTTTTTTAACGTTATTTTGATGAAGTAATTTATTTTAACAGCCACTGTGGTGGCTATCAAGACTGCATCGTTACTTTGTAGTCTCTTAATATAAATCACAGGTGAGCAGGCCAGTATTTATATATCCATTCCATATCAGACTTCTACATCAAATAAAGTCCATTAAAACAATGATTTAAAAATAATCATCATCAAGCGCTATGTTTATGCTATCCATCTATCCAGAGAAGGATTCTGCTGTTCATGCTCTATATTTTTAAACAGAAGGACCCAATGCATACCTGTCAACAGATGGAAAGAACTGGGCGTCATCTTAATAGACGATGTCTTGTTGTGGTCCCCACTCCACACAGACACCGGTGACCTAATGATGACGTCTTTATAGCAAGTGACTTGATAAAATCATTGGAGACAAAGAGAATCCTGTGGCATCATTCTGGCAGGCTCTGTTAGGCTACAAAGCCTAGCCTCGGGGTTTATAAAAGTGTTGACACAAGGGGTGAAAACACTTCTCAAAAAGTACCTTAGACTTGTTGTATTGCTCAGGTGTTCATGCTTTCTTAAATATATGTCCATTGCCAATTAAGAGAGGAAGGCCTGCTTTTCAATAATAATTTTTAAAAAAATGTAAAAAAAAAAAAAAAAAAAAAAAACAGGGGGAGT